>CM035106.1:3957791-4202171 GCA_020205505.1 Panax japonicus | reverse complement strand
AATTAAGTTGCTTATTAAGTTCTCTTATAATCTAATCCATGTTGTCTCTCTTCTTTGAAGGTATTGGAGGTCCAATGGATAGCAAAATGATCGTCGTCGCCATCGCCACCATCAACTCACGCTTAGCTGATTACAGGGAAGTTCTCTTCTATTTATCGTTATATTCTTACAATGAGGACATTGCATTGGTTAAGTTTGGGGGTGTAATTGTCCAGCTCCAGTTCATGCATGTAGTATTCATCTAGTGCATTCATATAGTATTTAGTTAATAGTTTTTCATGTAGTTTGCATTTATAAAATAAAAAAAAAATTGTAGTTTTTGCATGTTTCCAGCCGTTAGATAGTTTAAGTCTGTTTTGGCCAGTGATGAGTTTGGAATTGAGTAGACAAGTATAGTATTGTCTGTTAAGACTTGGATGTGATTTCTTGTTATGAATTGAATCTTTACCTGTTTGAAACTGATATAATAAGGATAGCACAGTAAAAACAACTATGTTGACTGATTGAGTTTAAATTGACACATAATGGACTTCTAGAGGATAATGCTAGTTTGAATGAATGAAAGACATGAATAGGCGAAGATGACTGAATTTAGATAAAAACTTAAGTTTGGGGGAAAAATTTGGGATATATAAGCTTAAAAAAAAAAAGTGAAAAAAATATATCGTGGCTAGTTTTGTTTCGGGGCCTTTGTTACTTGAGCAAGTACGCCCGAAGCGGTATCTTAAAACCTAGCGCCCTAAGGTCTTTAATGGTCTGGGAGTCGTTGGTCGAAAGCTCGCTAAGGGGTGACACTGTTAGCCTAATGGAATGAGACATTGCACAGTCATGGTTAAAAAAAAAAGAAAGAAAAAAAAAATAAAAAAAAAAGAAATATAATAAAACGGGAAAAGAGCAAAAAGCCCCCGTGATGAAAAGTAAAGCATAAGTATCCCGGATTGGACTCTTGAACTTGGTGGATGTTTGACTTTAGTTGGATCTAGATTATTCGTGAATTTTGTGAATTTGCACTGTATGATGCCTTCGAAGATATCTATTATGTCTTAAATTTAACTTTATATCAGTTAACATTGTTGTGGAGCACACACGCACTATATCAGTGATAACAGTCTAAGATTTGATGATTGATTGAGAAATTACTGATTTGTTTAAATATGATGTATTATCATGTTTACTTGATTTCTCTAAGGCCGGTAAAATAGACTTGTTTCTGTCATTACTGTTGGATTCGTAGGCATATAGATTAGTTTCATTACATTGCATTGCATAACATTTTTGTGTTTTTGCTTGAGGACAAGCAACGGTTTAAGTTTGGGGGTATTTGATGAGTGAGTTTTATACACATGAATTGGAAACATTCGAGCTTAATTTATTGTTGTTCTCAAGTCTTTTAGGATGTTTTTATGTGTTTGTGTCTATTTATGCATGTTTTATATTATTTTGTAGGAATTGGGACAAAAGTTACATGGATCGACGTTTAGGGTGGCTAGATTCGCGTTTTCGGCTTGCTATTTACACAACAGTCACTTCAGAGCCAATTTGACTATAGCTCCGGATATTATTTCACGAAACTTCAAGAATGAAAGTTGTAGATCTATTTTTCCTCTTTCCAGAACATCTTGAATCATCTAAATCGGAGTTCGGACGAAGAAGTTATGGCCATTTTCCCAAAGGACGTCAGAGCAGAAAATGTTGGAAAAGTAGCAAGCGCCTAGGCGCTCCATACAAGCCTATTTCAAGCGCCTAGGCGCTCCAAGTCAGAAACATAATGTAGCCCAAGCGCCTAGGCGCTTGGAATTGCCCTATGATGAGCGCCTAGGCGCTCTAGTGCGTAGAAAGTTGCGTTTTATGCTGTCAAGTGGGTTTTTGAAGCCAAAGAGGAGTCTGAATGAGGGCTGAGACCAATACAAATGGGAGAGGACTCTACAAAAGCAGAGGGAACGAATTTTGCAAGGAATCAATCAAGTTTTCAAGAGATTTGCAGAGAACACAAGGAGGAAAAACACGAAGGAGAATTGCAAAGGCTGAAGATCTAAGAGAGAGTATTGGAGCAAATTCAGAGTTTCTTCTTCTCTTCTCTAGTTTTATCTTTTGTAACTATCTGGGATGTTTGGATTATTTATCTGGATTATGTTTTTCTTTATTATTATCATGAACTAAATTTTAATTAAGATTGCAACAGAACTTGGTATGTAGTTTAAATTGCAAGCTTCCCATTGAATGAAAGTTAGTTTTTATTGAATTGTTTATTATATCTTATGCTTATTGATTAATTGCCTGATCAACAATTACTGTGATAATCTATATAAAATTAGAAGATGGAGTATAGATTGAGATCTGGATATAATAACATCTGTTCATATAATCTGAATAGGGTTAATATGATTAGCATTTAGGATAGGAATATACCTATGTGTCTTTTGTATCCATTGAAAGAATTTGTGCATAAACCCTTATTAACTTGATTCACATAGGAATATAGTGAGTTGATTAACTGGGGTGTTCCTTATAATTCTGCATCTTAAAGATTGGATTTAGGAGGATTTGTTCATGTGTCTTTGGAAGAAGAGCATGAATATTTATAGAGCATTCTTGGATAACAATTCATATTAATTGATTTATTTTAAATGGGAAGTAAGTAGTTTGAATGAAATACCAAGGGAAGTTGTAATCTTAACCTGTTAAATCTGCAGTTATTCTTGTGAAATTTTGGTTTTTAGTTATTAGTTTTGTTAAGTTTAAATTTTAAATCATAAACAAAATTTTCTTAGTTTAAAATAGGAATAATTGCATTAGAGTTAGTAATTGATAAATATTAGTCTATTTCCTCGTGGGAACGATACTCTTGCTTGCTGAATATTACAATTGAACGCGTATACTTGCGTGGTAAAGTGCTATTAAAAATTTAGGCAACAGTCATAGAACAGATAAACGGTTTATATGTTATGGCGACGGTTCGATGCGTCGCTAAAAGCTAAGACGACGGTTCTCTGATATATGCCGCTCAGTCCGTCGCTAAAGGTGGTGAGTAAGGTATGTTAAATAAAGGGGTATGCACTTGATTTTCTCCCTATATATATATATACGGTCCGAATTTTAAGCTTACCTCTTATCTAACATACCTTGTATACCTCCTTTAGCGATGGACCGGGCGACGATTCGTCCGTCGCTATAGATTCGGTCCGTCGTTATATGTTGTCCGTCGCTATATGTTATCCGTCGCTAAAAGCTAAGACGACGATTCTATATATAGCGACGGACCGAATCGTCGCCTGATCCGATCCGTCGCTAAAGCGGGGTATGCAAGGTATGTTAGATAAAGGGTAAACTTAAAATCCGTACAGTATATATATATATATATATATATATATATATATATATATATATATATATATATATATATATATATATATATATATATATATATATATGGGTCTCCATCCACAGCAACCGATTATTGGGGAGCAACCCATTTTGGCCAGCCGCTACAACCTGTACCGGCCTTAGACAATTTATTTTTATAAGCCGGTACAGGTTGTACCGGCTGGCCAAAATGGGTTGCTTCCCAACAACCGGTTGCTGTGGATGGAATCCCTATATATGTGTGTGTGTGTGTTTTATAAAATGTTCATGTGCTCACTTGGGTATAGACACACTCTAACTTTAACATTAAGCCTTTTTAGGCACAATTCATATATAAATGATATTTCAAAGGAATGAACCATAGATTTAGGAAAAAGAGCTATAGATAATGGCCAGCACAATTTGATATTTTAATAATAGGAGAAAATTTTAATTAAGGAACAGAAATACATTGAGAGTTATCAACATTTAAAAGCTTCAGTTTCAGATTGGTTCAAGATAGATTACATAGCTATTAGACTTAACAAACATTAAACCTTCTACTCGAAAGACAGCATAAAAATTAACAAAAACCCTAATATATCATAGAACATGAAAAACCAAATAAATTAAAAGATGAACAAAGAAACCCTAATAGATTTCTTTTCTTACTTAATATGGGGATACACCCATATTGGCAGCAGCAAGAAACCCATCTTTTACCAGCACATCCTCTCCTTCCTACATGTACCCAAAACACATTTAATTTCTCATACACTATTTGTCCCACTTTGGATGTCATATTTCCCAATTTCAAATTTTGAAAAGTGGAGAATATATATATATATATATATATATATATATATATATATATATATATATATATATATATATATATATATATATAAAGCATGCATACGAATTATATACAAGTGTGGGTGTGTGTGTATCCAGTGGCCAAGCCACATGGAGTGGTATGGGGGCAATCGCCCCCACTGAATTTTTTTTTTGTTTTATAATATAAGGTAAATTTTAAAATTTTAAAATATTATATATAAATTGACCCCACTAAAATTTTATAAATTTTCTATTATACGAGGTCAAATTGAAAATTTATAACTTAGTCAATCAAATTTTAATCACATATGACTCATATACTCTTAATATATGTATCTCTCTATAATATTTTAAACTAAATAATAATCTAATTTATATTATTTTTAAAAATAAATAATGAATTACTTACTTATGAACAGTTGTGATTAAAAAAGTCTAGTATGAGTCAATATAGTGTATATATACCATATATTATTACTCATTATATTTTTATTATAATATAGTATATATATATATATATATATATATATATATATATATATATATATATATATATATATACTCGAAAGTATAAAGTATTAAAAAAAAATTGGCTCGCCCCCGAACCCCCGCCAAATTATTTATAGCTCAGTAATAATTTCGACCCCACTAATAAGAAATGCTGCCTTTGCCACTGTGTGTATCTATGTATGTATTAAAGGCTAGGGCTAAAGAGTACCTGTTGACACACATTAGGTTTCTTCACGGATTGATCAGGCAAAAGTCCAAAATGAATATGAGGGAAGTGGGCCCACTAATGCAAGAAAACAAATGAATCATAAAATCAACAAACAAGCTAAAACCTAAAAGAAAAAAAGAAAACCCTAGCTAGTCAAAAGAAATGAAACCCTAATACATAAATAGTTTTATTTTATTTATGTTTTCTTGGATCTTACATTCTTTGCAGCCGCACTGAAAGCCTCCCTGTGACTAATATCAGGATTTCCAGCTTTGATACGTTGGATCTCTTCCCTGCAGTACGTTTTTTCATAATAAATTAAACATAGTATCATGCATTCTTGATTAATCTTAGGTTTAGTGACATACATTCCTTGAACAATATTTTCATAATATTGTAATATAATTCTTCTGTTCCACAAGAAGAGATCTATTTGTGTGAAAAGTGATATAATATCCTCAAATTTATCATCAAAAATGTAAATAAAACTTTATTTGTGAAACAGAAAAAGTAGATACTATCTTTATATACTCCCACTCTTCCAAATTATAAGTTCAATATTAACTTTTTGAAAGCCAATATCAAGTAATTTCAAATTCAAAATTGACATGAATTTATTTAATTTATGTCCGTACAATTATAAATATCGTCGCAAACTACCTAAAAAAGAGTATTACTAGTTATAAGATTTATTATTTTAAAAACTTAAATAAATTACGTCAATTTTAAAATTTAAAAATATCACAAACTAATTTTTAAAAAGTCAATATTAATCTTATAATTCAGAACGGATGGAATATATAAAAGTGGTTTTATTATTAAAAATAAATTTATTTATACAATACAATATACTTCAAAAATGAAAAGCTCTCTTTATCTCTCTTGCTTACTTGATGAACCGGTTGTAAGCAGACGGCACTCTCTGTCGTTTCTCCGTAGCTGCATACGGATAATGGACATATATATAAGGACAAATTAAATGAGACAGACAAATTAAATATCTTGGCTGAATTTTTATGGAGTTCTGTGATACTTCCATTATCTCTACTTAGCTCCTTCCTTCTCTCTCCCTATCTTCTATCTATCATTACTTCATCATTATCTCTAATGATCTATCCATCCATCAGCCCATGGATCTAGGGGGAGAAAACTTTTTGATTTTATACAAGCAAAAAAACAAAGAAATAAAAAAGAAGAGAGTATTAATAATTGCTCATCAACATGAAAGTGTTCCTGTTTTTGTATAGTGTTAAATGATATTGAAGATTATACAACCCATTTGAAGAAAACATGGAAAATCTTTTGGATAAACTGCTATGAAAATCTGAATGAGAATGTTCTGGTTGGGAATTAAAGAACTGTTGACAAACAATGGAAGCATTTGCGGGATTAATGTTACCTTTTAATTTCGGTAGAACAAATTAGGGTAAAGCTATAGATATTGGAAGAAATCATGAAAAAATAACACGGATGCAACTTTATTTTTCTTTCATAAAATCTCTTTTGAAACTAAAGAAGTTTAAAGTATGCAAAATTTTCCTTTCCCTATATGACTATGGGAAAAGTTTTGCATATGACCTTTTTCCCATTTTTTCCCCATGGTCCCCTATTTTATAAGTGAAATAACATGAAAAAGGGGGAAAGAAAAGAAATAATATTGTTAAGAAAGACTTTTTCCTCTTGACACAAATAAAGTTTAGGCACTGTTTGGGAGTAAACCTAGGAAGTACAAAATCTAATTATTACAAAACTATCTTAATTGGCTAAAAAAGTACCCATATATGTATATTGGAAAGCCTAAATGTTATATACACAAGGCACTTGCACATGTTTGAAACAACAAAGGTAAAGGCAAAATTAAATTTAAGCAAACAAAGTTAAGTACTACTGAAATAGGAGCAGTTGCTTAACTATTCTTGTTAGAGATGGCTTATGTGAAGGATCTTACCTCTGTTAGCTACCGGAGGTTTAGGAAGCTCCTCGACTCCTCGAACAGGCATGAAAGATTCATTAGGGTTGGGCTGATTGAGCAACATACTCGATGGCGAGCTTCGAATCTCCTCCTGAAGAATGTCAACAAATTGCCATGAGTTCCCTTAATCGTATGCAATATATATAACCAGAAGAAAGATTAATAGACATATAATTTGTAAATAATTCTCAATGAAGGGTGTTAACGAAACCCTAATTTTACATGTCATCGCATAAGAATTTTAGACAAAATATTCAAATATGGCATGATGTTTTCCTAGATGACGAGGCTGTTTGATGAAGAACTCCTGCCACTCTTTTATTATTCTTTTCTTTTTTCTTTAGTTCAAGAAAATTGTGTATTCCTTGCTGCATTTAAAAACCCTAAATATGTAGTAAACATATTTATGTGTATATGTATGTATGTATATACCAGAAGATTTTGAGGAGGGAAGAAAGAATGTCCAAGCTGGTGAAGCTGATTAGGTGAAGGAAGAAGCAGGCCCCTCATGTTCACAGACAAAAGGTTTGTGCAATGTCCGCATCGAACAGTAACAGTCTTGAACAAACTTGAGCAAGGAACACTTACCTACACAACATCAACTACAAATTAAAACTCATACAAATGAGAAGAATCATAATCCAAATTTGACGGGAAATAAAAGAAAAATAAAAGTTTTAAAAGAAGAAAAAGAGAAAAAGAATTAACAAATGGGATTAAATAAATTTGAAAGAGGCATAACATGTAAGAGATATTGATAAGATTGTGAGATATCACGTAAGATACCGCAAGGACAGTGTCGCAAAAGTTGCAATGGACATAACACAGCTGGTCGGAGGGAGAGAGGTGGTGGTGGTCCGGTGAAAAGGCAGCTGAAGAGGACATATTTTTCTCCTGTGTGATATGTATTACTATATGATATGATGATTCCCTAGCCTGTGATGATTTGATTGATTGATAGATTGACTGATCAGTGTAAATATGGGTAAGAGATTGATTGATAGACAGACTAACAAACTTAGATCTTGTCTTTCTGAATGTTGTGTGAGTTATCAAGACATATAAACTGAAAGAATTCAAGATTATTATGAGAGAGAAAGTGTGAGAGAAAGACAGACACACTCAATGATATAGGAGTACTCCACTTGATTTAACAGTCCAAGGTGTGTTTTTATTCCCTCAGCACTGCTTTTTTTAATACTCTTTTTTTCGTTCTAAAATTATAATTATAGATATATTTTTAAGGAAATATTTTTATAATATTTATTAGAAATTTAGTATACTGGGGACATGATGGTAATATATCAATTTATTTAAATAATAAGTAATGATATATTAGAAAATGGGAAAAGGGTGTGTGTGTGTGTGTGTGTGTGTGTTTAAGACACATACTCTCATTTTCTTTAAAAAAAAATATGTGTGTTACTGTATAATCTAATTAAAATATATATTTAATTTTGTAATGAATTAAAAAGAAAAAATATTTCTAATTCCTGGACAGAGGTAAAGAAATAAGTATTATTTTGTATGAGAAAATTTTATGGTGCTGATTTATGAACACAGAACGCCCCAAGTGATAATTGAATACCCCGTAAATGTCTTGTAAGATAATACGTTACAACCCTACGAAGTATATATGTAAAGTGTACATATATTCCCATCCAATTTTGTAATACATCTTTAATGGTAGGGATGCAACTTGCATTCTCTTTATTTTAATCCACCAAATCGTTTACGGTAGTAAAAGTAACCTAAATTGAAAACATTGATTTTGAATTCTGAAGACGGTAATTAATTTAAAACTTGGTACTAACTAACGTCACATGCATTTGATGGTATGTAAAACGGAAGGTATGGTAAAATCTTATTGCTAAGATATGTTAGTCTCAAAATGGAAGTCCTCTTGAAAAGTCATGCATATTTTAAGAAAAGTTGTCGATTTCTCATTCAACCTAGATCGTATTCCACTTCAAATAATTATAACAACAATACTGTTAAATAACTTTACACATGTATTACATTTAAGACGTTATATACCTTTTTATAGTGTTTGTTTATTTACGGAGGTCATGATGCGTTGTTGAGATATAAAATTTCATATAGAATAATTAAAATTTGGATACTCAATATATAATTTGAGAGTCGATTCTATTCGTAGTTAATATTGATTTTGAGTTGAATGCTTCTAAATGGTATCAGAGTAGACACCATTCATGTATAGGCTAAAGTGGCCTACATGCTCCACATTATCCAATTAAAATTATTCAGGTTATGTTATGGACAAATAACATATGAAAGCTCAATATATAACTTGAGAGACTATTCCACCCATAACCAATTGATTTTGAGTTTGATATTTCAATAAGCGTTTAAAGATTAAAAGCAATTGAGAATATTTAATCTTGTCCGTCAATAAAAATCTTATTTTAAGCACGATTTACTTAACTAACAAAAGTAACATTTGATGTTTAAATATAACACAACAAAAATTCATACAACGTATTTAAATCTCTAAATATATTATTCTTATTTTAACACGATTTATTTTACTCATAAACGTAACATTTAATGTTTAAATATGACACGCCAAAATTCGTACCATGTAATTAAACCTCTAAATACACTAACCGATATGGTACAAGTTGTTCGAAGCTCATACCAGTAGGCTGTACGTAGATTATACAAGTATATTATACATGGGTCGTAGGAGAGAGAAAATCTGAAAACGAATGGTTGGCATTCCCGAGGATGTGTGGAGGGAGGGAGGGAGAGAGGGAGGGAGGGGGGCCAGAGGCGGCAGAGGTGGGGGAGAGGAGTGAGAAAGGGACGTTTGCATGGGGTGATTAGCTTTACTTCATTCACCCGTTGTTTTCATAATTAAGAGACTGTGTAAGCCTTTTGTCATTCTTTTTCTGGTTTCTCGGTTTCCAAACAAATACAAATCTAATATATATTATTACTTCTAACAGAATGCTTAAAAACCCTAGGGTTTAATAAAGCCTTAAATGGCGGGCACCTATCTTCTGCACTTACTATTTACTACCTTCGCACTTTCAAGTCAAGTCCTCTCGCTTCCTAGCTAGATAGGGTCATATATAGGGAGGTACTCCATCTTCATATGCCGAACTTAATTCTATGATTATAATATGAACAAAAAATTATAAAATGATAGAGTAAAATTTTAATGTGTTTAATAAAAAATTTAAAATTTAAATTCAAAAATCTATCTAATAAAATACAAATGATTTTGAATTTCCCGCTCATTCAATAAATCATCTGGGCCGTCCAAAGTTTGGGATAAATCTCATCATCCATCTATCTAATAAAATACAATCTATCTAATTCTATCTATCTATATCTATATTCTATATATCTTATTATATCTAATTAAATACAAATGATTTTAAATTTTTCGTTCACTCAATAAATCATTTAGGACGTCTAAAATTTGGGATAAATCCCACCATCCATCTATCTAATAAAATACAAATGATTTTGAATTTCTCGCTCACTCAATAATTCATATGAGTCGTCCAAAATTTAGAATAAATCCCAACGTCCATAGTGCCGGAGGCACGAGACTGTTGCTAGTATTATATATTTTTGAAAGAAATTAGAGATATATTTTGACGTTTTAAAGTTAATTCGTAAAATTTTAAAATTGATATAAATTATTTAGTTTTAATACAACAAATATAGTAATTATAAAACACTACTAATTATTATCTTTGTTATTTTTAAAATTTGAACAAACTTATATCAATTTGAGTTTTAGGATTTTCAAATTGACTTTAAAAAGTCAAAATATATATCTAATTTTGAAATTGAAATAATATTAAATTCTTCAAAATTCATATCCTATACTACTTTAGTAACTACAATACTCTATCTCTAGCGGCTTTACATAATTCTCTCCACTAGTTCAACTTTAAAGAAAATCCGATATTTTGTATTTTTTTTACATAACTACATAATTCTGTCTCTGGCGGCTTTACATATCCTATATTACTATATTACTTGTAGTTTTATTTTTATTTTTTTGTAATTGTCTGTGGATTTTTGTAACTAATAAAAATGAGACTATCATTTTAACTTATAGTTTATATTTTATAGGGGTGTATTCAATTAAGATGTTTAAAGACTTTTTTTAAGTGACAATTTTTTTGTAGAATTTGTGAATTTTAATGACTTTTAAAGACTTTAAAGACTTTTTTTAAATGACTTTTATAGATTCCATAAAATAAGTAACAGACTTTTATAAACTTTTTATGAAGACTTTGATAGACTTTTGTATACTTCTAATATATAAAATTAAAAGATTATTAGATTTAAGATTAAAATTTTGCTATACAGTTAAATTATTTAATATTTTTTTAGTGCGTATATTATAAATAATAATTTACGGCTTATAATAACAACTTTCAGAAAATATATTATGCAAAAATTTCAAGTTCTGACAATATTATTTTATCTAAGTATTAGAATACATATATATTATAATAAATTTATTACATGATTTCTGATTATTCAATTATTGAGTCCATGATTTCATTTTTTTTTCTAAATAAAATCCACACTCTTGTGTGAGCATGTGATTCAATACCATATTGATTGTTTTACTATATATATATATATATATATATATACATACATACATACATACATACAAAATTTTCACAATTGATCTGAGATGATTTTATCTCAACTTTATTAAACAAATTTCTTTCGTCTTTGTATTGGAAGTTTTTGAACAGCCGCTTTCTCCATTACCAATTTAGACAGATTTGGTCTTTAGTTATTTGTTTACTTATTAATATATCCTGTTAATTCTCTTAATTATAATATGATTTAATTTTATCCATATATAAATTAAATCCAATTAATTTTAAGGTTCAAATTTTATCAAATTAATTTATCTATCACATATTAATACTTATTAGCCCATATAAAATAAATAACTAGTTTGACCCAATAAAAGACAAAGTCCAATTAAATTATTAAAATATAAATTTAAATGTTAATTTTTTATTTAATTATATTTCTTTATTATTATTATTTTTTCTGAGTATTACACCGCGAATTTGTATTTACACCGCGAATTTCCGGGTTCCCTCTTTACTGGCGATCCAAATTTTCACCTTTGTGTTTAATATTTGAAAGTTTTTAGAAGTCTTTAGAGATGAGGTCAAACTTTGGATGTGGGTTGAGAGTTATAATTTTTCTTCTAAAGTTTGTCAAATCTACCATTTTATAGAAATCTTAAAAATCTATGACTTTTTGAATACCAAAATACTTTTATAGGCTTTGTAAAAATCTTAATTCAATACCACCTAACTTTTAAAGATATTAAAAAAGTTGTAATTGAATACCAGTAAACTTTTATAAACTCTATATATCTTGATTGAATACAACAAAACTTTTAAAATCTTTGAAAGTCTTTAAAAATCTTAATTGAATACACCCTCCTTAATGATGATAACATATGTTTTGTATGGAGTTATTTTATGATTCACAGGTTATGGAAATGATTATACAAGATATCAAGTGAAGCATATATTAAGAGGTGTTTAGTGTCACCACATGATTAGGTCCATAAGATTTCACCTAGGAAATCAAATGTAAGAATTTCTAGCTCATTTAACTAATTTCAGGACAATTTCATTATGCTAGAAAGTATTTTAAAAAGAATTTCATATGGTCAAAAATTTCCTACCTTATTAATTCCTTATTTTAAAAGAGTTGTTATTTCAAATCTATATCATGGAAGCTTCTTTTGAAAAACCGAGTCAATCTTTCTTAGAGCTAAACTTTCAAATTTCAAAAGATGGGAAGTTATTTTGGGAAACAAAATCAATTCCGAAAATCTCAGCTTGTTTTTACCAAGTCAAAATATCTTTGTATGGCTGATTTTGTGCTACTAAGCCTTTTAATTGCTATTCCTTTACTCTAGCAGTTAGTTTCAAAATTCAAATCTCTCATATCTTGATTTTGCTAATATATATCTTTTTGGGATTCTAAAGTTAAGAAAACTGATTTTCCTACCGTTAACCTTTATCTCTATATATACTTCCTCTTGACAAATGCCTAAGCACACAACCAACTTAGAGAAAATACTTATCAGTGCTTCCATTGGAAAAATTGTAGCAAATTGTTTGTGCTTTGATATTAATTCTTTGTTGCTAGAGATTTATAAATATTGTAATAATATTCTTTCTTAAATCAAAAAGAGTATACAAGCTATTGTTACTTGTGCTTGATCCAGTGGTGGATATATAGGTTAGTGCAAAGCAAGACTTAGAAGGTTGTTGTGGAGCAAGAGGTTGTTGTTGTGCAACAAGGGGCAGTGGTGTTCGACAATTTCTAAGTTGCTTTGCACATGGAGTTAATTGTTGTAATTATTAATAAAAGAGTCTCCAATACCAATTGGTATTGGACGTGGATTAAGTCATTAGAGGTTAAGGGGTCCAATCACGTAAAAAATCTTGGTGTTCTTACTTACTGTTTATCTTGCTTGCATTGTTTAAATTATGCACTCAACCACAAGTTATATTCTGCACTGCTCAATTCAGAAAGTTCTGCATATTAAGGTTCTGCGATTCATGTTAATATACTTAAGCAGACAGACGATAACCTGTTTGCATAATTCAGTTAGCAGATAAATTTAAAATTGTCATTGTAGATCACTTTCATCCTAAGCACCTATTTCACCCCCCTCCCCCCCCCCCCCTCTAGGTGTGCATACACTTCTGAATTTCATATCATACAACAATTTCAAGTAATGAAGTCTCGAAAAATGTTATTATAAATAATATTTGACCATTATTTAGTTTTGTAATTTATTTTACTATTTTTTTTTACTTTTTTACGAGAATTTGTTTATTTCAAATTTGATCCCACTTATCTAAGAGGTTGGATCCGCCCCTAAGTGTGTGTGCCGCATAAACTAGTTTTTATATATAATAGTAGCTCATAGTTTTATATAGAATATAATATAAACTTATACTTTCTCCATTCAAAAATATCAATATTGAGTTTAAAAATATCTCAAATTGAATTTTAAAAAATAATAATAATCTTATAATTTGAAACAGATTAAGAACTATATTAGGATCCAAAAATAACACATAAAAATTATTTTTATATTCAAATACATATCAAAGCTCATTTGTACTTTTTAAAATTAAAAGTTAAAAGTTTTAGTGATAGCCTTTCTTTTAATTTTATCTCAAACGGCTTGGTGATAGCATTTTATTATAAGGGTGTAAATTAATCAAGTCGAGCCGAGTATTGAGTTGTTCAAATTTGGTTCACAAAATTTACAAATATAAATAAAATTTGATTGAGTCTCATTTGCTATCAAGTCGAACACGATCTCGAATCAAACCCGAGCAATTTGAACTTTTCAAATGAATATGATTCGAGTATCAAAAGAAAACTGTAATTTGAGGATATTCGAGTAATTAATTGAACTTTAAAATTTGCTCATATTTAAATTATTTATATTTCGAGTCGAGTTTGAATCGAACTTTTAATTGAACGAATATGAATCGATCCCAAATTGCTCATGTTACGACTTTCCTTATTTTATCATGACTTCTCCTTTTGTAAAATCTACCTTATACTCCTACAGTACCTACATGGCTAAACTATAAGTACCCACATATATGTAGAGCTCTAATTTCTTTATATTTTTTTAATACGACTGTAAAAGCTTTTATACATATTTAGGGGTCTTAAAAATGTTATATCTTTTTTTGAAACTCGGTGTCCAAAAAAAATGATAAGAAAGTGAAGTGTAATAAACAAAAGAAAATTACTATGAATACTTTTAATTTGTATAAAAGTTATAAAAATTTCGACCCCCTCCCACTCAAGTTTATGACTACGCCCTTGATTTGTCATATCTCGTGCCTCGCATGCACACACATAAGATCCTAATACACATGTTTAGAACTTTAATCTAAAAAATTAGTAAATCGTTAGATCTTGAACCAGTTTACATATTTTAATTATTTAATTTTTATTATTTGTCTCATACGAGACTATAACTCATTTCTGAATTTTTAACAAAACTCTCCCCTCACTACCTTAGGCTTTATAAAATAGATAAGTGGGTTTGAGGGCAAAATAGACAAGACACCAAGTTATGCCAAGGCTTCATATTTTTTGCACTTGTTAGTTTTTTTCTTTTTAATGACTCAAATTTAAGAAAGTACAATATACATATAATATTAATAATCAAAAACATTAAACTTACACAAATGAGAATCCAACTTAAGACCTAAAAATCTGTTGTAACAAACTTTGTAGTATTATATAGAACAACAATATTATCGTCTGAATCGAATGGTTAGCCACTCTTTTCTTAAGACTATATTTACCCTTTATTTTTACTACACAGATTTACTGCGAATTAGTCTCCCAAGATAAGACAGATCCAGACTTTACTTTGTACTTAAATTTATTGTGTTGAAACAAAAACTAATGCAAACTACAACTGAGAGAGAAGAAAATATAATAAGAAAATTATTTAGACTACTTTTCTATGGACTTGAAAGAATTTAGAATGATTTGAGAAATTAAGAACTTGAGAAGGATTGAAGTTGTTGATATCAGTTTAGGTCAGATTGACAACCTATTTATAGGTTTTCAAACACCCATTTGAAGAGTTATGTTGATATCCAAACATGACATCCCAATTCTTGTTTGAATATTACCATTGGCCTTTTCCTTGATATATATATATATATATATATATATATATTAATAATTAATTGAACCAATATTAATTATTGGTTACATGGATAACATATAATATATTTATTATATACTTTTAGATAATGAAAATATCCAACAATCCTCCCCTATTTTCATAATCTTTCAATCATTTTCCTTTGACATTCTTCTTTCTCTTATTAAATATAGTATACACAAGTAAGAGATGTCTTTCGATTTGAACCTTTACATAATCTATTTCACAAAATATCTAAATTTTTTAGTAGCATTAGCTTTGAACTAAAAAATATTACAGTGATATCTTGCTTTATAGACATATACTATATCTCTTATAATTTAAAGAAATCCAACACATTTATGGCCTTGTGTTTACCTCTTGGGTTTCGTAAGTGACTTAGAGATAAGCCTTATGTCTCGCAGAAGCGGCCCACTTCCTTCACTTACATAGGTGAATTTAATTAGATGCACTTGTATGACCTGCATCCTCCAAACCGGACAAAGATTCATTAAAGGTACGTTTACCCTACCCTTTTTGTTCTCCATGCAAGCATACACTATCTTAGAGATTGTTTTGAAGAATTTCTTCTTTATACTTGTCTAGTGTATAACTGATTATTACTATAAGTATTTTTCCATTGAACTAATATATCAGATGTTACTTTAGTATTTAGTTGGGTTCCATTATAGATTATCTCTCATTTAAAGGCTTTAAACTCATCTCCTTGGAAGTCTTACATATTACATCCTTGGCTAGGCCTTTTGTAAAAGGATCTGCCAAATTTCCTTTTGACTTGACATAGTTAAAGGTAACAACTCCTTTATTGATTTGCTCCCTTACATAACTGTGCCTTAAACTTATAAGTCTAGACTTTATGTTATAAACCTTATTATAAAACCGTGATAATGCTGCCTCATTATCAAAATATTTTGATATAGCTAGCTATCATTGGTTTGGGCCAAAGTGGTATCTCAAATAATAAGTGCTTAAGCCATTCGACTTCTTTTACAGCAGTTGATAATGCAACAAACTCGGATTCTATAGTTGAACGTGTTATCAAGGTTTGTTTTTTGGAACCCTAAGAAATTGCCCCTCCTCCTAAAGTGAATATCCATCCACTTGTAGACTTTATTTCATCTGAATCCATTATCCAATTTGTATTAGTGTACCCTTCTACCACAGCTGGGTATCCTGTATAGCATAATGCATAGTTCATTGTGCCTTTAAGATATTTAAGTATCCTTGATACTGCATCCCAATGAACATGGCCTGGATTTTGAGTAAACCTACTTAATACTCCTACTGTAAATGCTATATCAGGTCTAGTACATTGCATTGCATACATTAGACTACCAATTACACTTGCATACTCTAATTGAGATATGTTATTTCCTTTATTTGAAAATAACTTAACAGAATGATCATATGGGGTAGAAACTATCTTACAATTCTTGTGATTAAACTTCTTTAACAATTTCTGAATATAATGAGACCGAGTTAAAGACATGGTATCTTGAGACCACACAATTTTAATACCTAAAATTACATCAGTCTCCCTCATATCTTTCATATCAAAAGTAGCAGACAAAAATGTTTTTGTTTCTAATACTACCTTTTTACTAGTACCAAAAATAAGCATATCATCAACATATAAACAAATTATACCATCAAAACCTTTACTAAACTTAAAATAAACACATTTATCCGATTCATTTATTTTAAACCCATTTGAAACAATCATTTGGTCAATTTTTTCATGTCACTGCTTAGGTGCTTGTTTTAGGCTATATAAAGATTTAATAAGTTTACAAACTTTTCTTTCTTAACCTTTCAAAACAAACCCTTTTGGTTGTTCCATATAAACTTCCTCTTCTAAGTCACCATTTAGAAAAGCATTTTTAACATCCATTTGGTGTATAACAAGTTTATGAATTGATGTTAATGCAATTAATAACCTAATGATACTAATTCTTGTTATTGGAGCATATGTATCAAAGTAATCAATTCCTTCCTTTTGCTTAAAACTTTTGGCTACCAGTCTAGCTTTATACTTATCAATGGATCCATCTGATTTTCTTTTTCCTTTTAAAGATCCATTTACAACCAATGGGTTTATAACCAAGAGGTAAATCCACCAAGACCCAAGTCTTGTTACCCATGATAGAATCCATTTCATCATTAATGGCTTCTGGCCAAAAACCTGAATCTTGAGAGGACATAGCTTCTTTAAAAATCAATGAATATATGTCACTAGAATCATGCTCAGTCACAAAAACACTAGAAGAAACAATAGCATCATTGTTTCCTTCTACTAGTTATTACATGTAAAAATCAGGGCCATAGAATTTTTCTGTTCTTGCTATTTTAATTGTTCTTGGTTCTATTTCTTCAGTAGATGTAGTAAGTTTCATTTCATCATTTGTTCCATGATGAACTGTTTCTTGATCCTCTTTATCAGTGTCTTCTCTTGACCTTTTCCTAAAGAAAAAATTCTTAAAGAACTCAACATCTCTAGACTCCAAAATTATATTTTGGCTAACAGAATATGTGGATTCTATGGTCAAGAATTTATAGGTTTTGTTATTTTGTGCATAGATAATAAAAACACACTCAATTTCTTTATCTCCAAGCTTATGCCTTTTAGGATCAGTTAACCTTACTAATGCTTTACATCCCCACACTCTTAAATGGTCAAGAGAAAATTTTCTCTTTTTTCATAATTCATAAGGTGTAATATGAGTTTTAATGGGTTTAAATTATATTTGTGTAATTTTAAATCCTAATAAAATTAAAAGAATTAATAAAACATGTTAATTAATAATTAAATAACTAAAACCTAGCTATACTTCATTACGCCTGATGAGTTGTGGGAATAAAACGAAAACAAAAGAAAGATGAGGAAGAAGAACGAAGAGAACGAGGGAACGTGGTTGGAATTAAAAAGGATTTGAGAGCAAGATCCTTAAAACTTTATTCACCATATTCTTCTTCTCAAATGTAATTATTCGACTATTTTTTAATACAAAATAATTATTTTGCTACTGTAATTACAGTCTATTTTCTCGTTGTGTTTGCAATCTATTTTAAAATTTTATTATGTCACTTGATTAATTGAATTTGTTAATGAAATTTTGGTTTACAATTGGGATATATGATATATATGGAAAAAAAATAATTATAACCGCCAATTTGCGGTTTGTGCCATTACTTATATATATATATATATATATATATATATATATATATATATATATATATATATATATAAGATATAAAAAAAATTTAAAAGGGGAAAGTGATAATAAAATAAAAATTATAATATTGTTATTACAATTAAAATGTATCTTTTGATTACAAACTGAATATAGTATATTAAAATTATTGAATTTATGAAAATATAAACTATATAAGTTCATAATTTAATTATATGTATAATATTTTATTTTGATAATTAGATCGGATTGAGGGAGTCTAGCGGGTGATATTTGGATTCGGTGAATTATTTTGGTACTATATTAAGGTACGGATTACATACTCCTCCAACGATAATCCTTTAAATTTTGAATTGTTCGTTTAGCTTTACGTTTAGAAGTTAGTTATTGTTTCACATGATTATTCCTTCTCGAATTCACATGATACTTTCATGTTGGCGTTGATACATGTAACTCGTATTTGTACTCTTTGAACTAATCAATTATGTCAATATATTTTGGAGACTTTATTCGTTTGTATCATTGTTCGTATATTTTTGATCACATTCGGGAGTTATTTTGATCAATGATATATTGTGATAATTAAGAATGTTCGTATTTGATAATTCGATTTCATTTGAAGATGATTTTGTAAGTCTTGTGATTTGTACCCCTTTTGGCTTACATTTTATAGTTTGATCCTTAGGGTATACTTGATCAGCTAACCACCTATGGGGGTACCACAGGCATGTCCTCTTGACACAAGGATATGACACCTTCCGTGGCACTGTGATCAGTACACGGTATATCCTTTTGTATGCTCTGGATATGAGCTTTGGCCATTTGATAAATTTGTTCAAGATACGTATGGATCGACCAGTATTTGATTTGATTCTATTTGTTTGGCGGATTAGTGACGTATGTGTTATGTGTACTATCCGATTTGATTTGTATACATTATGATACCGATGTATTTTGTTAGCCTTTGGCTATTTGTATTTGAGCTCAGTATGAAAATTGTTACCTTATAACCATTTCATTTAGTCTTATTTTGTTTGGAATTCTTTTAACTATAGTTGTCGGTTCGACAATGTTAATCATTTATACCTTATCTCACTAAATTCGATATATTCATATTTGGTTAGTAGTTGTAATTGTTCGTTCATTCAGTTCTTACGTTATATATATATACGGTCCGGATCAAGTGCATACCCCTTATCTTACTCACCCGTGCTCACCCCCCTTTAGCGACGGACCCGGCGACGGTTCGGTCATACAACCATTGTCTATACTTTTAGCGACGCTATATGTTGTCTGCCGCTAAAAGTATAGACGACGGTTGTATGACTGAAACCGTCGCCGGGTCCGTCGCTAAAGGGGGGTGAACACGGGTGAGTAAAATAAGGGGTATGCACTTGATCCTTACTATATATATGTGTGTGTGTGTACATTTTTATATCCGAACTGGGCAATTGGCTCATGTTGTGTTCTTTTTCCGACACGTAATCAGGGGTGATCAGGATTTATGGGATGAGAGTTACCTTTGATCCAAATTAGTAAATTGTGGGCAAGGAAATCGTGACTTGCCAGTTAGGGTTTTGTGTTAGCTGAAGAGGAGAGAAATCCACGAAGAGCACGGAATTGATTGGTTGATTAAAGAAGGGAGAACGACAGGCGGGCAATCACTCCAACGATGAGTGGCAGAACTCCTAGAATCCGGGAATCGTGTTAAGGTAGCAGGGATTCTAAGAGCCTTCTTGAGTCCTTCGGGTTGAGAGAATATTCAAACCCTTTTTAGTGCTTTTAGGTGGAAATTCCAAGCCTTTAAGTCACCAAAAGAGTCCTTTTGATCTTCCAAGAGTCCAAGTCCTGAGTCTGAAGAGAGGTCCCCTTCCTAATGGAATGGAAGGGGTATTTATAGGGTTTTCTGAAAAGTAGCCATGTGACAGGCACATGCTTTCAGGAAAATTCCAAAAATACCCTTTTAATCATTAGAGTAATGCCCAGATCGTTCTGTCCTTCTAGCCACCAATCCAATCCCTCAATCAATTCCCAGAACGAGCTGCCTCCACGAGCTTTCTGCCTCGGGACCCGTGGAGGCTTCTCCCAGGTCTCGCCTATTTATTTTTGACTTTTCTGTCCTCATTTCATTAGGTTATGCGAACCCTAATTTGCACATTTAATGAGATCGTGGAACACTAATTGCGCATTTAATTCAATTAGGTCATTTGAACCCTAATTTTACACTTGGGCCCACATAAATTAGTTTTGAGACTATATATTATCTAACTTTTGTTTTCTAATATTTTGTAGATGGATGTTTTTAGCCTATTTTGGCATTCATCCTTAGAAGTAGAGATTATGTTAATGTGGAGATCATTCTATTTAATTGGTGTTTAAAATTGTTGGTATCTAATCTATTTAAAAATACTTTAAGGTTTATTACAGGCTTGCATTTGTTATGTTTTGTGCGTGACATCCCTTTTCCTTTTCAGAAAGGGGGTGTTATAATATTCGCCCTTTATTTTTACTGCACGAAGTTACTGCGAATTAGTCTACCAAGATAAGACATGCACAAATTTTATTCTGTACTAGAATTTATTGTGTAGAAAAAAAAAGTAGTGCAAACTATAACTGAGAGAGAAGAAAATATAACAAGAAAATTATTTAGAATAATTTTCTATGAACTTGAAAAGAATTTAGAATGATTTGAGAATTTAAGAACTTGAGAAGAATTGAAGTTGTTGATATCAGTTTGGGTTAGATTGAAAACCTATTTATAGGTTTTCAAACACCTATTTGAAGAGTTATGTTGATATATAGGGCTATATGTATATACACAGTTGTGTATTACACAGTCGAGCTAACGCGACGGGTTTATTGGGATATAGCTATGGCAACAGGTGAAACCGTTGCTATAGCCCAAAAAACTGTCGTCATAGCCGACTGTGTAATACACAGCTGTGTACATATATTTTATATATATATATATATATATAAATAATTAATTTATTAAAAAAATATTATAAGAATGTTGTTGTCATGACTTGAACTCAAGTCCTTAATATTAACAGCTCTCTTATCCAATTGAACCAATATTTATTATTAATTACATAAATAACATATAATATATTTATTATATAGTTTTAAATAATAAAAATATCCAACAAAATCAAGTCTGAGTCAGCCTGATCACTAGATTGAAATCTCATTAACCTACACTTACTTGTGACCTCTTGAAATTAAAAAAAAAAGATATGTTTGCCAAGAAAAGTTACAACTTTTGTTATAAACCCAGCATCTTAAGATTTTTTAATTAAGTAGGAAAAATTAAAAAAAATCTTATTATAAAATATTATAATGGATGTCTAGATTCATATAATGAATGTCTAGATTCATTCTCCCTATCTTTAATTGTAATGATTTTGAAACTCTCATTGAGTTATCAAACTCATGACCTTTGAGTTTTGTAACCTCTTAGTATTGATGTCCTAGTATCATAAATAGTAGCATTGTAAAGAGAATGGGTTAAAACATATACAATTACAACATATATGAAATGAGAATGCTCTTCTCCCTTAATCACCATCTTTGTTCTTAATATTATTAATCTTTTATAACACGTTATCAGCACGAGTTGCTCCTCACCTTCATCTTGAAGATAATCATTTTTGGTTTGAAATAGAAGAAGATATAACTCTTTCTCTATATATGTGTGTTTGAGTATTGCATGGTCATCATGCATGCATGTACTATTTTTTTTTCTTTTTGATAATTATTCTATGTATGTGATCACAAATAATTCAATTATTCTGAAAAAATCAATAGCTTATTTGATAATTATTATCTGGAATTTGCTAAAAGAAATATATGATAGTTGTCATTAGTATTGCATGTCAAACAAAGTTTTAAATATTCATTCCCTTTTATATTATTAATGCATACTTTATGGAAGAATGGTAAGCACTGGCAGTGGAAATATATCAGTCTGCTAAAAGAGTAAATAGCAATCAAATATTTGACTGGTGACACCATAAAAGAACACCTCAACAAACACATGTTAGGTTTGTAATATTCAAGAACGCAATCAAATTGCAAAAATAAGCGGAAACGTGTAAAAAACAGAGTTTAAAAATTTACAAACCATATACCCGGATCATCCTTTATGCGTAATTATTAATTAAACAAAAAAGAAAAGAACAAGAATCATACCCTTGAAGATCCGAGCTTCCTCAGGTACAAGTTCACCTCCAATCCTTTTCGCCTTCAACTTGAATCCACCGGGTTTGGTTCCTTCCTTTGATCAACGTTAGCCACCCAAGTGTTTGGCCTCTAGAGGTAATCCACCAAGAAAGAATAAAGATTCAAGAAGATGGGTGGTTGGCTAAACCCTAGTTTTTCTATCTCTATAGAAAAAGAGCATACTCTCCAACTCTTGGAACAACGTATCTTTGATATCTGATATAAGACTCCTCTTATATAGATATCAAGTAACTCTATTAAAATAAGGTATTATTTAATTAAACTCTTTTAATTAAATGGGCTCCCTAATCTTATTAGGGATAATTAATTAAACTCCTTTAACTAATTTTCCCTCCTAATCCTATTAGGAATAAATGAGAGTGCTTATATTAAATTAATTCCTAAACTTTTTTAAAAATTAAAATAATAATAATTGTAATAATATTAATAAGACTTCTCTTATTAATTTATATTTAATATTTCTAAAATATTAAATAATAAATATTAAGCTATTTAATTTATTCTATCAACATAGATTAAATTAAATATATTTAACTTATTATTATGATTATGCCATTAACTTCTTAAATAACTATTCTTCCTTTTATGGTGTGACCCTTTAGGTTCTCCATATTAAACCGGTTGTGAATAAATCAATTAGAACAATTCTAATCATATTTTAATAAATAAATTAAACGATTAATTTATTTAAATAAATAATATTTATTCTACAATAGGGATAAGCTTCCCTAGCGATCAATGACTTTCCAGATAATATAGATTTCAACATTAATCATAAAAGAACCTTTGAGTAAATAGTTACCGTACAATTCAATCCTTCCACCATACAATGTCCCAATTAAATATAAGACATGGAATTTCTGTCAAGTCTTATTTTTTTAATTATATGTATTTCGACTCTTAAATGCACAACTCCAAATAATGCAAATTAGAAACTCCTTTCTAATTTCATTCTGCCTTGGCCAAAGACTACTGGGTTGTCATTTATCGAATCACATAGGACATTTCTCTTCTTTTACTAGAAGTGGTAGATTCTTTATTGATAATACATTATCTCCATGTACAAC
This sequence comes from Panax japonicus, assembly GCA_020205505.1. Classification (NCBI taxonomy): domain Eukaryota; kingdom Viridiplantae; phylum Streptophyta; class Magnoliopsida; order Apiales; family Araliaceae; genus Panax; species Panax japonicus. The sequence goes on along the minus strand of CM035106.1, from coordinate 4,178,047 downwards.
TTATTATACCCAAGCATACCCTTTGATATACCCTAAGGGTCTTAAGGAATAAGTCAAAGTATAACTCATCATATATAAGATACTATGATGATCTCAAGTCCAAGGATCACTTGTACTACTATCACTACAGGAATTCCTATTGACAGACAATTAAAACTCCATTAGGTATTCCTTAGCGAGCCACGTTCAGTGAACTTATTCTCTAATAAGCACCTACATACTTGCTTTAGTGTCTCCACACAAATGATCATGAGATCAATCATCCTCATCCAATGAGCAAGCAACGTATGTACCAATCTATCCGAATTTACTAATCCCCAATTTAGTAATCCAACGATTGAGAACTATTTTAGTTTTAAGCTTTCTAAGAATTTAGATCTCATTAGAATGATCATCATCATTATTCTAAAAGCACTACTTAAAACTATGGGTTTATCACATATTATAAAATAACATCATGTAGATAATTAAAAGCCTTTAATAAATAATATTTTTTATTAATAAATGAATAAGATTGTTACAAAGTATATGCTTTATTATCAAACATGATTGGCTTGTGTGCATACTACTTTCAACACATCCTCTATATATGTTACTATATATGGTGGTATTATATGCCTATACATATGTACAAGTATATTTGAGAAATGTTATCTCAAAAATATATAGGGAAGCATATTGGGCTATGAATATTTGTTGGAGCACAAGTATATACTCATGTAATATTACCATCCTCTATGGTACTGTTTAGTACTATAAAAAAATTAAAAAAACAATTTTCTAGAATAATCGACACGGTTTCATGAATTTTTCTAACTGAATAATATTCTATTACAAGGCTTAACAATGTACAATCTGAAATAAAGGAACACTTTTGTAACTTCAAATGGTTGTAGAAATCACAAATTCTATGTAAACGAGTGCATCATATAAAAGGTATTCATTATGATAAGAGGCATGAACTATTATAATTTATTCTTTACATTTTTATATACCTTTTGCAAAATTTTCGGTCTTTGAATGGTGATAGTTACGTAGCGTTGTTATATTATAATAAATTAAATTTCTAATAATTTTTAATATATTTTTGTATGAAGTTACAATGACAAATATACTTAGTAGTGTTGGTTTGATATTTAGTTTTAGTGGAAAATTTTAATTTTGTGTTTTACTGCATTTCTATAAATTGTTTCATTATAATTAAATCTGAACATATATAATTATTTAATTTGATGGGGAATATGTTTAGTTATTTAATATTTAAATCTTATAGATTTAAATTTTTTGCTCTTGATTTATATCGAGCAACAATTATTTGTAATGGAATCTTGATGCTGAGATTCATATAAAGGCAAAGAACCTTGGAGATACAATTAAAGTTGGCAATCATGCATCCCTGCAGGATCATGCAAAATTAATTATTTTTATTCGACATCATCTCCATGAAAAAAATATTGATAAAGACATGTTAGAAAAAATATTTACTATATTTCATACCTCGAATATGCTCCTATAGTAGCAATATTGTGAGTATAAGTTCATAATATATTCCCTGAAGTGATAAAGGAAATTATATTCCTAGAAGCTGTGATATCATTTCTTCTAGTGGTTGTACAAAATAATGAGTTTTTGCTTAAAAACCTAACAATCTCGCCCGACTACATTCCCTGAAGTGAATGGAACCTCATTTGATAAACATAGAGGAAATTATGGTTGTGGTCGTAGGCGTGAAAAGAACTATCAATATAGAAAATGGAATGTACCTGTCGTACTCCAAAACATTTGGTAAATTTGTACCAAGACTCTATAAAAAAAAGGAAATAAAATTGAAATAAATTTTATTGATCATAATGATCCTGAAGATCCCATGAATTATTTTGACTTTCAAATGGAATGAAAATAACTAATTTTGATATTTATGATTTCCTTGATGATGTTGATAGAAATGTTCATACCAATTAATTATTTTTATTTCATTGTATTATGACATTATAATAAGTATTTTTATTATATGTTTTATTTGTGTTTCAATTAATAAAGTTAAATATATGTTTTTTGCATATATAAAGATGTATGGGCCAGAAGCTCATCAAACTTAATTAAAGGCTCTCGAAGAGCGATTATAATGTTGTCAAAGGGTACAAAACTTTATATTGATGATTCTTTATATTCTTCTGAGAGAAGCAGAAATTTGTTCAGCTTTAAGGATATACGTTATAATGGTTATTATATTGAAATCAATAACGAAGGCAGTGAAGAATTTCTTTATATTACTTCAATAGTATCGGGCCAGAGGCTCATATTAGAAAAATTGTATATTTTCTCTTCTGTGTTATATTATACTAAAATGAGAATAGTTGAAACAAATATTGTAATACACCAGAAGTGTGCAATACACCAGAAGTGTTTAGATCCAAATGTTTTTATGATTTGGCATGATCATCTAGGATCAATAATGATGCATTGAATTATTGAAAACTCCCATGAACATCCTTTAAAGAACCAGAAGATTCCTTTACCTGTTGATTATATCAAACTAAATTAATTACCAAATTATCACATTTAATTATTATTATTTGGTGTTCATCTTCTAAGAAAGAATTCAGAGTGATATTTTTAAGGTATATTTTGAGGATTGTTATTTTAATAGTCTTCCCACCATTAGGGGGAGAAAAGTCGTTGCCTAAAGCACGACGTGAAATCATTGCCTGAAGCACGACGGGAGATTAATTGGAATGTTTCAACGTTATTTAATTTTGATCCTTATACAAATCAATATGAACTAGAAGTTCAAAGGATAATTCATTTGCAATGAATTGCAAATTAATTACCAGAATTATTCACCGATAATAAGAAAATAATGATATCTCACATTCTAGCTGCTAATACTCTAGCAGAGATTGATGTCCATGTAGGACAATCAATTAATGCAGCAACAAATTGAATCAAAGTCACACCTGAAACATGAAAGAATGATCGGTGTTAAAGATAGAATTTTCCAAAAGAAGAAAGTACAAGAAAAACAAGTTACAGCCTATAAAGAGGCTATACTCATGAAACAGGCTACAAAATTTATCAATCTATCCAAAACTTATGAACAAAAATCTCCTGCAAATAAAACTCTTGAAGATCTTATTCCCTGAAGAGGATGTGTTATCCCCTGAAGAGGATCAGGTTCCTGAAAATAACGAGATCTCAATACATTATGTATATACAGGAGACGTATATATTGGATAGAAATAAAATCATTGTCGACAACATATTTTCATATAAATTTGCTATGGATATTACCAGAAGTAATGATCATATATATGAACCACAAATCGTTGATGAATGTAGAAATATTTGGCCAATGTAGAAAGAGACGATTCAAGTTGAATTAAATTCATTAAGAAAATGTGAAATTTTTGGACCTGTAGTCCTAACACCTAAAGGTGTAATGCCTGTTGAATACAAATGAGTATTTTTACGAAATAAAAAAAATGAAATTATATGATACAAAGCGCAACTTGTAGAACAGGGTTTCTACGCATAGGCATGGTATTAATTATGAAAAAACATATGCTCTTGTAATGGACACAATTACATTTAGATTTTTAATTAGGTTGGTAGAAAGAGAAATTAATGGATGTTGTTACATCATATCTGTATGGATCATTATATAATTATGTAAACATGAAAATCCCTAAAGGATATAAAATGCCTGCAGTATATAATTCTACATCTCAAAATATGTGTTCTATAAAGCTAGAAAGATCTTTATATAGGTTAAAGCAATCCATATGCATATTGTTGTATAATCGCCTAAGTAGATATCTTTTGAAAGACGGATTTGAGAATAATCCAATTTGTGCATGCATTTTTATCAAGAGATCATAATCTGGATTTGTTATTATTATTGTATTTATTGATGAAAGATCTTGCTCCAGAAGAGTCGACAAAAATAACTAATTTAAGATGAAAGATATTGGTAAGCCAAATCTTTGTCTTGGCCTACAAAATGAACTATGAAATTCTTGTTCATCAATCAACATACACAGAAAAAATTCTGAAGTAACTTTACATGGATAATGTTAATCCTTTGAGTGCTCCAATGATGGGTTGGTCACTTGATATCAAGAAATATCCATTTTGACTTCAAGAAAATGATTAATAAACTTTTAGTCTTGAAATACCATATCTTTGTGAAATTTGTGTTTTGGTCCTGAAGTACTATATCTTAATGTAATTGGTTCTTTGATGTATCTTGCAAATTTGACAAGACTTGATATAACATTTGCAGTTAACTTACTAGCAATGTATAGTTATGCACCAAATCGAAGATATTGTAATAAAATTAAATATATGTTACGTTATCTTTGTGAGACTATTGATTTGGGATTATTTAATCCAAATGGTGATAAAACCAAGCATATTGCACCAAAATTATTTTATACATATGAGCCCCAGAAGAATGGAAATATTGATCATGTGATAATTTGGTTGATATATTCATTAAGTCATTACCATCTATTATTTTGAAGAAGATGGTGCACAATATTGACATACTTCGACTTAATGATATTTTTACCATGAACAATGGAAATTCTATGTACTTATGAAGGGGAGTAAAAAGGATATGTGGTGATTGTACTCTTTTCCTTCGCTAAGGTTTTTTCCCACTGGGTTTTCCTTTGCAAGGTTTTAATGAGGCAATTCCAAGGCACTAGAAGTTATACAAGAATATTGTACTCTTTTCCTTCGCCAAATTTTTTCCCACTGTGTTTTTATTTGGTAAGGTTTTTAACGAGACATATTCTTAGAAAATTGCTATAAAAGAACTCCATCCATTCTGTATGAAGACAATGCTGCATGTATAGCTCAATTAAAAAGAGGATACATCAAAAGAGTTAGAACAAATCACATCACTGAAATTCTTTTTCACACATGACCTTGAAAAGTGGTAACATTGATGTTCAACAAGTTTGCTCAAAAGATAATCTAGCAGATTTGTTCACCAAAGTATTATAACTGCAACGTTTGAAGAATTGTGTCACAATATTGGAATGCGACAGCTGAAGGACTTAAGGATATATTCACGAGGTGGAGCTAATATGCGTTGCACTCTTTTTCCCTTAACCAAGAATTTTTCCCATTGAGTTTTTTCTGGTAAGGTTTTTAATGTGGCAGCTTTCAATGCTTATGGCTATAAAATAGACATCCAAGGGGGAGTGTTATAAAATATTATAATGGATGTCTAGATTCATTCTCCCTATCTTTAATTGTAATGATTTTGAAACTCACATTGAGTTATAAAACTCATGACCTTTGAGTTTTGTAACCTCTTAGTATTGATGTCCTAGTATCATAAATAGTAGCATTATAAAGAAAATGGGTTAGAAACATATACAATTACAACATATATGAAATGAGAATGCTCTTCTCCCTTAATCACTATCTTTGTTTTTAATATTATTAATCTTTTATAACAAATCTCAACTTTTTCCATGAATTTTCCTTATATCAAAATGCTTTTTTTCTTCAAAAAAACTATAATATTAATACAATTTAATAGTAATTTTATTTTTGAACATAGAGGGGAAATAGGAAAATACTAAGAGAGAAATTAGTAGGAAAAACTTATCTTCAATAATTTTGACATTTCTTAATCCATAGTTACCCTTATTAATAACACAACAAATTCACCGATATATTTTTCTTTACTATCTTCTCCTTGGTCAAACTCACCAACACAAGTTAAGAAAATGACTTCTTCAATTATATTTTCTGAATTTATTATCTTATTATAATAATGATTAGGATCACAATCCCAAAAACATATTTGTTGTAAGCTTTATAAACAACCTGGAGAACAAAAAAGTTACCCTACGATAATGGTCGGATTTTAGAAAAAGCATCCAAGCTTTTAAATTTCCCCGATTTGACTACTCATGCAGGTTTCTCTCTCTCTCTCACATACACACATAAAAACAACTATAAAGAGATACGTAGTTGTCAGAAGAGCAAAAGACAGATTCTTTATATAATGTTGATAATTTTTTTGACTCTATATATATAATGATGGTTTAATTTAGCTACACCTTGCATGTTAAATAATTTTTTGGAAATTAAGTTTACTGAAAAAGATGCATGGCAATTTCCATGGCTGCTGTCAATTCCCGAACTTAATTGAAAACTATCACATCCACAAACTATATATATACTCTCTCTCATTTCAGCAAAACATCAATTTCTCATTCCAAAACTTGTCATTACTACTATATATACACATACACTGCTTCTGCACAAACACAAGAGGACCACAATAATAAATATAAATATAAATATATATATATATGGGTATCCATCCACAGCAACCGGTTGTTGGGAGAAACCCCTTTTGACCCAGCCGCTACAACCGGTTTATAAAAAAAGAAAAGAAATTTCTCTAAGGCCGGTACAGGTTGTAGTGGCTGGGTCAAAAGAGATTGCTCTCCAACAACCAGTTGTTGTGGATGGAATCCCTATATATATATATATATATATGTGTATGTATTTATATTTATTATTGTGGTCCTCTTGTGTTTGTGCAGCAGCTTGAATGTATGCATGCGAGTTGAACCATATATATATATATATATATATATATATATTTATATGGGAGCCCTTCCATAGCAACCGGTTGCTATGAGAATTGTGCAACAACCTCTTTTTGGACCGTTGATAAACTTATTGGAAGGCTGAGATTGAAACATAAATATACCAAGCCGGCACAACTTGTACCGGCTTTTATTTTAATATGAGGACCCCACATAGTCAACATGTTGTCAGTTTATTGAAATAAAATGAATTTTTAATATTAAATAATGCCCGACCGGGACAAGCTCTTACGGCTGCTAAAAAAAAAAAAAAAAAAAAATTTCCAAACCGTAAGAGCCTCTTACGGCTTGCACAAAAAGAAGTAAAAAAAAAAATTTACACTATCACAATGCACGAGTGAATTTTGACAAATTATTAAGAAGGCATATGAGACTATAAACCCAAAAGTAGTGGAAAGAAAGGCAAAAAAAGTTTGGAAATTTTTTTTTTTACTTCTTTTTGTGCAAGCCGTAAGAGGCTCTTACGGTTTGTAAATTTTTTTTTTTTTTTTTTAGCAGCCGTATTTTATATTCTTTTATTTGTTATAAAATATTTTTATAACAAATAGCAAATAAAAATAGCAAATATTTTAAATTCTTTATTTTTTAAAAAATATTTTATATTCTTTATTTTTTATAAAATATTTTTATAAAAATAGCAAATAATTCTTTTTATAAAATAGGATATTATTTTTTATTTGAATTATAATTCTTTATTTGTTATTAAATGAAAGAGTTATAAAAAATGAAATAATGCCCGACCGGGACAAGCTCTTACGGCTGCTAAAAAAAAAAAAAAAAAATTTCCAAACCGTAAGAGCCTCTTACGGCTTGCACAAGAAGTTCTTTATTTGCTATTCCAAATAAAATAAAGATTATTTTTTATAACTCTTTCATTTAATAACAAATAAAGAATTATAATTCAAATAAAAAATAATATCCTATTTTATAAAAATAATTATTTGCTATTTTTATAAAAATATTTTATAAAAAATAAAGAATATAAAATATTTTTTTAAAAATAAAGAATATAAAATATTTGCTATTTTTATTTGCTATTTGTTATAAAAATATTTTATAACAAATAAAAGAATATAAAATACGGATGCTAAAAAAAAAAAAAATTTACAAACCGTAAGAGCCTCTTACGGCTTGCACAAAAAGAAGTAAAAAAAAAAATTTCCAAACTTTTTGTTAACACATTATGTTTTCTCACTTTTTAATCAAATATAAAGATATTGCACAAAATTTATTTTAACTTACAAATATAATGTTAAAAATAAATATTAGTAATATAAAAATAAATATAATTATATTATAAATAAATAAATATATAAATATAAATATTATTTTTAATATTAATATATTAAAAATAAATATAATAAATATATAATTATGCAAGATATATAATTATATTATTAATAATTATGCAAGATGTAATAAAATATTTAAAAATATTCCGGTCGGTACAAGTTGTACCGGCCTACTCTCTTTTTTTTTTTAACACATTCATCTTTATATTTGATTAAAAAGTGAGAAAATAATGCCCGACCGGGACAAGCTCTTACGGCTGCTAAAAAAAAAAAAAAAAAATTTCCAAACCGTAAGAGCCTCTTACGACTTGCACAAGAAGTTCTTTATTTGCTATTCCAAATAAAATAAAGATTATTTTTTATAACTCTTTCATTTAATAACAAATAAAGAATTATAATTCAAATAAAAAATAATATCCTATTTTATAAAAAGAATTATTTGCTATTTTTATAAAAATATTTTATAAAAAATAAAGAATATAAAATATTTGCTATTTTTATTTGCTATTTGTTATAAAAATATTTTATAACAAATAAAAGAATATAAAATACGGCTGCTAAAAAAAAAAAAAAAAATTTACAAACCGTAAGAGCCTCTTACGGCTTGCACAAAAAGAAGTAAAAAAAAAAATTTCCAAACTTTTTTTGCCTTTCTTTCCACTACTTTTGGGTTTATAGTCTCATATGCCTTCTTAATAATTTGTCAAAATTCACTCGTGCATTGTGATAGTGTAAATTTTTTTTTTTACTTCTTTTTGTGCAAGCCGTAAGAGGCTCTTACGGTTTGGAATTTTTTTTTTTTTTTTTTTTTTAGCAGCCGTAAGAGCTTGTCCCGGTCGGGCATTATTTAATATTAAAAATTCATTTTATTTCAATAAACTGACAGCATGTTGACTATGTGGGGTCCTCATATTAAAATAAAAGCCGGTACAAGTTGTGCCGGCTTGGTATATTTATGTTTCAATCTCAGCCTTCCAATAAGTTTATCAACGGTCCAAAAAGAGGTTGTTGCACAGTTCTCATAGCAACCGGTTGCTATGGAAGGGCTCCCTATATATATATATATATATATCAACTAAATGGTTTACTTGGATCAACCAAGAATTCTAGAATTTGTGTGCACTTGAATGTCTTTCAGTTTTCTAGGAAAATAATTGACTGTACGTGGATATATAATAATCGACCTTAGTTCTCTTTGTTTTAACTTTCAAGGTAAATTTTTTTACTAAATATTAAATGGTTTGTGTTGTTTTCAGAAAATTCAAATATTTGATTTTAAGAGCCCGTCTGGCTAAACAGTTTTGAATTAAATTTAAAAATATTTTAGTGTTAGGTCACCTTTCAAAAATACTTTTAACAAAAGTAAAATTCTTATGCTTTTGATGAAAGTAATTAAACTATGTAGAAATTGTCATAAATTATTGAAAAAAGTTGGAATCCATACCACATTTTTGTATAATTTTGTCTTTTACTTTTTAGAATTATATTTATATTTATATAACCAAAATTATGTTCACTTTTGCAAATATCAAACAAATACTCCGGCTGTACAAAGATATTATTGAAAATAATTCTACACTGACTCTGTAATTCACATCAAAGACCAATTGTTACGTTCTTGTAGTTGTAGTATGAATTACTAGTACATAAGATTAAAAAAATATAATTTCGAAAATACTTTCCAACTCCTTTGGCTATAAATAAGTGGTTGTGCCAACATGCATATTAATGATCATCTATTAGAGAGAAATCATGAAAAGGAAGTTGTTTCGTAAGGGCCTAACATCTAATTTAAGTCAATAGTAAATGTTTGGCAATTTGTTGCTATTAGGTTTTGTACTAACTATAAATAATTGTTGGGGTTATGTCCGACTCTGACCAATAACATGCACTATTCATCCATCCAAAAGGCCCCAAAAGTCTACTATTAGAATATAGGATCACACACACGCACACAAACGATAAATAATTAAGAATAACACGAGATTTATGTGGTTCCCCAATTTGGGTACTCCATAGGCGGCTTGTTGTTTATTATAATTCCTTGGTTACATAGGAATTTACAATAGATAGTATTTATATCTATAATTCCTATTTCAACCCTACTTCACATTATGTCTCAATTACCTATAATGTCCATCTAATAAACAACTCAAGAAAAACTCATGTACCGTACCGCGAGGGGGGCTAGTGCGGAGTGGACTATATTATGAGTCACAAGTTTCCAACATCTACCAAAAGAAAGAAATATTAATTTGGCAATCAGATGAAACCTTAAATATAAATTATTATCTTAATTTTTTTTATTTTGGTGATTACTTTTTAATTTTTTTAATTAAGTTATTAAATTATTAATTTTTTCTACACATTGGTTCAATTGAACTTGTCACATCATAAATTGATGACGTGACTTGAACACGTGGCATAGAAAAATTGATCAATGTGTTAAAAGAACAGTCAAATTAAATATAAATTACTATCCTAAACTATTGACTTTTTTCACTTCGGTGATTGACCTTTCAAATTTTTTTAATCAAGTCATTAAACTATTAATTTTTTCCACTTTGATTCAATTGAACATGCCACGCCATAAATTGATGGCGGGACACGAACACGTGACATATAAAAACTGATGTTTACGTATAACAGCAAAAAAATATTTTAAAAATTAAAAGTTGAAACATTAATATAAGACCCAAAAAATCCCAAATAAAGCAGAGTTTTACACCCAAAAATGAAGAAGATACTTTCTCTTCAATGCGAAGAATAGATTTTGCATTCATTTTCTAAAATATTTTTTTGCTATTATACGTAAACATCAGTTTTTACATGTCTTGTGTTCAAGCCATGTCACCGATTTATAACGTAGCAGATTCAATTGAACCAAAGTGATAAAAATTGATAGTTGATAGACACATAATTAATACATTTTAATATTCCCATATTTATTATTTTACATGCTTATTTTATTTAACTAATACATTTTATTTAATATGTTTTGTTTAAAATAACATTTATTTTTTTGGGGAACAAATAAATGATTTATATCCAACTTTTAAATATAAAAAGTACTCTTGGAGGATTACCATATAGAGATTGAAGTTAAGAAGGAAAGAAGAGGAAAAAAGGAACAAAAGTGTCCAAGTTCAATGAATCTAAATTAAGACACAAATTTATTTTTCATATAAATATGTCTCTTGTTTTAGAGAGAATGAATATTATGTATTGTATTAGTTTAAGTTAGGAGTAAGAGTAGATTAAATTACTTCTTCATTCTACGTTCGATGGATGATCGTTAATTGAATGAGAGTTTTCTTATTTATTGTTAATATTCTTCTTTTCTTTATTTTAGTTAGTTTATTTATTTTCATGTCTAGTTAATTTTTTTCAATCTAGGATGAAGATGAAATTAAATAATTATTCATGATAATATTTTTCATCTCTTATGTTATTTATGTTTTTATGTTTAATTGATTTCGTCTTCATGTTTCGTTATTGAAATACCTTCGTTTTATAGTTCTTATGTGATTTAAAATTAATTAAGAGGTTTTGATAAATTATTGTTAAGATATAAGTTTTTATAATCCAAGCTTCTTCAAAGAAGTTTTGATGGGTTATAGTTAATTCTTAAATTTTCATAGTCTATGATTGCCCATGTTAATTGTAAAATTACTAAATTAAAGGGAAGGCATATCAAAATCATATTTGAGTTATAAAAATAGAAGAGATTGAATTATATGTTATGTTTATTATTTAATGGATTAGAATTCCTAGATTACTTCCTTATTATTAGTTAGTTTAATTATAGTTAATCAATTCTCAATCTTTATTTCTAATTCGCCTAAACTAAATATTAAGGATACATTAAAATTAATCTAGCCTCTGTGGGTTCGTGCGACCTGTAGTTGCCAATTCTTTAATTCGATACTGTGCACTTTCAGTACATAATTTTAACACATCAATAGTTTAATGACCTGATTGAAAAAATTGAAAAGTCAATCACCAACGCGAAAAATATCAATAGTTTAGGGTAGTAATTTATATTTAATTTGAGTGTTCTTTTAACACATAATCAGCTTTTGCATGCCACGTGTTCAAGCCACGTCATTAATTTATGACGGATAGGTAAAATTGAATTAAAGTGAAAAAAATTAATAATTTAATGATCTGATTATAAAAATTGAAAGTTCAATCATCAAAGTAGAAAAATGCCAATAATTTAAGATAGTAATTTATATTTAAGCCATATGAAATATCAAATAAATTGAACAGGGGTGTTTGGTGGTCGAACTCCATCTTAAAAGTACTTCAATGATACAAACATTAGCCCCATTGACTTACTTGAAAAGCTAGCTACTCAAGGGGAGAGGCTAAAGCCTATATCAACCCTCATCAAGTTGCATTTGTAATCGATGTGGGACTATTCCTTACGGTCTAGTATGGAGTTACACCCGCCCTCGTTGGCCCATCTACTCAGCTATGGCTGCTTTCATCCTAGTGACACTGACCCGATGCCTTTTTGCACCTATCAATATTTTAATCGGGCCTCTACATAGCCCTTTCACAACAGTTTTCTTATATTTATCCTTATTCTGCAGTGCTATTGGGTCATTCTGCAAAATAGAAATTCAATTTTTTTCATTATGTACCCAACAGATTCCTTATATTGTTTCCTTAATTAAATAATAAAAGTTAAAATTTAAAAGTTCCAACAGTCAATATATTAAATTAATAATAATCTTATAATTTATAAAAGAGACAGTATAATTTATCAATTATATTCCACTTTAAAATAATTTTTATTTTATTTTAAATTTTAATTAATTTATGGAGTGAATATTGAATGAATTGTAGTTGCAAATGTTTCAATATTGTGAGACCCCAGATTTTTTTTGAATAAATATTTAATTTCTCAAAATATTTTTTTTAATATTATGGTGTGCATTTGATATAATGTTATAGTTGTGGGTAATATTTATAAATTTTACAAAGTATGCAAGTTGTTATAAAATATTCGATTGGTCGGGGAATATTCTTTTTGTCGAGAAATATTCGTACGACGGCACAATCATTGGTGGATCCCACAACGGAAGTATTGTCATAGTTAGAAAACGACAAATATATTTTATGAAAATAACGACAGAGTTTTTACCGTTAATACTGTTGAACTACCTGGTAGTAAAAGTACAATAATACGCGTGGTTGCATAGTAGCACACGGTATTGATTATTGATGCTTACGTGATAAGTCACTCAGTTATACTGCATTATTGCTACAGTAATTGCTGCATCATATCTCTCATATTATTGATTCAATTATTGTCACAGTATCATGTGCATAATATGTTATTTTATTAAATCAATAATTGAGACGATAAAGTTATTCATATTATTAAATTGCAATATTTACAATGTCTAGAAGTTCTGTCAAGGAGAGGGTTGGTCACCTAATTGCGCGCCAATAGGGAGAAATCCTTATTGGAAAGCCCCCTCTTTCCTGGGAACAGTTGTTAAATATTGTGAGTTGTGATATTAATGATGGATAAGTTCGTGTTGATTAAAGATTAATTTGATAGTTTCATTGTGTTGTGATTATTTGTGTTAGTAGAAATCAACATCTATTCCGATAATAATTGATGTCTGGAGGTTATATTGATCAAACGGGTATTCGGGGAACTTTTTGTATCGGAATTACTATTCACGAGTTACTATTCATGAGTTACCATTAAGCAAAATTACTATTTACTCTAGCATTGTTCACTCGAGTATTTGGGACACTTTTGTGTCGGAGTTACCATTCACGAGTTACTATCCACGGGTTACTATTCACCAAAATTACTATTCACTCGAGTATTGTTCCCTCGAGTATTTGGAACACTTTTTGTGTCGGAGTTACTATTCACGAGTTACTATTCACGAATTACTATTCACTCAGTTACTATTCTCTCTATTATTGTGCATTCGGGTATTTGGGTACAATATTATTCCATTAGGAGATGTGCTAATTTTTCAGACCGTTGGTTGAATGAATAAATATGGACCGCTAGTGGAAAGTTATAATAGTGAATCAATATGGGTCGCTGGTTTAAAGTTTTAATACTAAATCAGTATGGACTGTCGCTTTAAGTTTTAATAGTAAAACGATCTGTATCGTTCGTTTAAAAGTAAATCGATCTGGACCGTTCATGAATTAGTTACTATTTAATCCATTCTTCTATAAATAGAAGCTCATTCCTTCATTATTTCTTACGAATTCACTGAAACTCTAGAGAGGAAAATTATAGAGAGAAAGAAGAAGAGTATTTTGCTACTTCACTACTTTGATATCCAGTGTCTTTTACGGTAAGGGGTGTTATTCTTTCTTATTCATGAAGAGAACTTCTGTTATTTCATTCTTTATTATTCTATCGGAATATCCCGTCGGTGTGAATTTCACCTGACCTGGTTCCATATTTATTATTCCGTATTTATTATTCTGTTGTAATATCCTGTCTGTGTGTTTTACACCGGACCTAGTTCCGTCTTTATTTTTTGTCTTTATTATTCTGTTGGAATATCTTGTCTGTGTGTTTTACACCGGACCTGGTTCCGTCTTTATTATTCTGTTGGAATAACCTGTCTATGCGAAGTACGACATGCATGGTGATTTCTTTTGTTATTTCATTCTTTATTATACTCAGTTGGTTAAAGTTTTGACTTCTATACTCCATGAAATTAGTAGAATATCCTTGATATTTGCGCTTCATCCAGTATCTTTTCATGGAAATATTCTTCTGAGCATTCTTGAATTTTACTCTATAAAGAAGTATCATGTTGACAATTTAGACGTTATTGGTTCCTGGATAAATTAATTCTTGAACTTGTTTTATTGAATTCTTATATCATTGTCATCATCCTCATGTTTATATTTTTTTTAAATTCATCTGTGGCCTGTAGTACATAGATGGACTTGGTATGATTATGACCAGGAATTATTCGGTATAATCATGACCGTTATGTTACAAATGATGTGATAAAAGTTCTCATTGGCCCGTAATGCATTGATGGACAGTTGTTGGCATGATCATGACCATTGATGAATACACGAATATCCTTGGCCCATAGTGCATGGATAATTTGTGGTCGTGACCCTAATGAATATCCTTAGCCGTAGTGCAGGGATGATGTGGATTATTTATTAAGCTGAGTCTCAACTATAAAAATTGATGAAAATATTTTAAATCATAAAAGATAGTAGATTTTATTCTCTACTTGACTCTTTTAATGGATTGCTTATTCCGCTGCAGTTAAACTTGTTGTCTATTGTATTTTATCAGTTTAACATTGTTGAAGGCTAATGATAATTTATCCTGCATTATCTTAGTCATAATATTTCTTACTGGGCTAGTTGAGCTCACCCTTTCTTTCATTGTTCTCTTCAGGAAATGAGAACGTAGCAGGGACTAGTCGGGGGACGGAGTGATGGTCCAGATGATAGTATTAGTAGTCCTCACTATTCTGTTAAATAGTGTGATAATAAATGTAACGATGACTCTATTTGAGAATGAATATTGTCTAGAAGACAATATTTGTATTTAAACTCACAGCATTTGCTTTGTCGTATTTTACACGACTGCTATATTATTAGTTTGTATTTGAATTTTGTACCATGTATTTGGCGACTCAAGATGGGTGATGTATACCTATTTTTGGGGGCGTCACAAATATTAACTTTTAAAAAGTTAATTTGTGATATTTTAAATTTAAATTTAATATGATTCATTTAAAATTCAAAAATAATAAATTTTATAATTAATAGTATTTTGTTAATATTTATAATTATATTGACATAAATTAAATAAATTTATATCAATTTTAAATTTGAATACGTTTGAAATTAATTTTTAAAAAATAAGTCAATATTAAGTTAATAATTTGAAAATAAAGTAGTAAAAAAATGTCAAGATGTTTATGATTGATGAGTTGTCCACTTAAATGAGGGTGTGAAATGTCATTTTGTATATATAGAGAACAATCTTTTGACTCCTTCACATTGGAGAGTAAAATCCTATATATGGATTAAAATAGAGAGTCAAATAAGAATAAGGAAACTGTTGGATAATGATTTGTTGATATATTTTTTAAAATTAGGGATAGAGAGTTGATTAGGGAAACTATTATTAATGCTCTTAGCACATCAAAATATATATTTTGAAGGCACGTGCATAAGATGGGACAATTAGCGACACATAAGTGTATATAGATGTAAAATATATGGTGTCTGCATATGAATTTTTTAATCCTATAATGGAAGATGGTATTTATCAATTTTTAATTTATAGTAATTATTTTTAAATATCATTTTAGAGAAGTGTTTTTGTCTCTTAATATTTGTCGTTTGAAAATTTTAATTAAGCATTAATTGATTAGTTTTTAATATTACCCTAATTATTAAATATAATAACTTCGGTTCTCTCACTATTTTCTGCCCAATAAATAACATCCTCTTTTTTTAATACAAGGATAATATATATTATATTTAATGTTATACAATCATTTTTTTATACTTGTTCACAACTCTAAAACGACATATATTAAATATAAAAAAAGTGATTAATTATAATTTATAGGAGTCGGTTTTTATATCGATTGAACTGATGGTCAATCTGTTCAATTTAGTTTTTAGATAAATTGGTTTAACCGATACAAAACACTGGATATCAAGAACACTTGGAAAAGGTATTTTAGTTAATTTTTCTTAACAAAATTTGGTCCCTAGATATGAAACAACGTGACACTTAAATAATGTTTCGCTTTGCCCAAATAGCAGAACAGCCTTCCTGCTCTCTTTTCCTTTTTCCTGATCCTCACCTCCAACAAAGGAGGGAAACAAAACCTTTTGATCTATTCTTTCCATAGGCCTCCCAAAGGACCCAAACACAGGAAAATTATTACACCAACTTTCTCTACTTTTATGAGTTATCCATCTGCACAAATCAGTAATTATTTTTTTTTTAAATAATAATAATTCAGGAGGTAAAAACAAAGGTCCAGATTCCTGTTTCAACACTGTATAAAACATGTCAGATAATGTTGTAAAACAACATTAATTGTATTAACAAAAGTCTGCATCTACTTTCTGTAAAGAAAAAGCCTGCTTACTACTATGTGGCACTCACTCTCTCACAATTGAACACACTGAACAAACAAACAACATTCCATAGAACAAGGAAAATCACTGTCTAATAGCAGTTCCATTGAGTTACTAGGCAAATTTAATGAACTTCAAAAGGAAATGCAAGAACAGAATAATAATAAAAGAACATAAAAAAATAGAAAATTATCAACAAATTCCTTAACATTTCTCTTCCAAGATCAGATAAAAGAGTAGCAAGAGACATCCCAGCAAAGGAAAACTCCAAGAATGCATGTACCATTCTATCATTCTATCCCTGGGTAACAGTACCAGGCAAAAGTTTGGAAGAAGAGTAAACTTGTATGAAAGAACAGCAAACTTCTTGATTTTTTTTTCTAACACGAAAAGTCCATCGGAATTAATCATATTTAGATTATTTTTTTAGTATAAACAACATCTTTGTTTACTTTGACAGCGAATATATAATAAGAAACAATGTACAAGCTGCAATGACCGCAGCTAGGATGAGAGTGTCTCTTGAACGCTTTCTTCTAATTGCACCTGTGAGGATCAGGAACAAGATTTAGTGGAAAGGGATTTTAGAGAAGAGAACATAAGCGGTAGATATGGCTTGAGAACGGCACCGATTAGTCCTCGAACAATAGGAAATTTGTCGCTTAGTAGTTTCACTTTCCCTTGAACATCGCCAAACAAAGCCCTTTGAGAGCCCAAGGCTGCCCTTGTAGTTTGAGCTTGATTAATTACATCATCCATCTGCACAAGGTTCAATCTGAAAATTTCATTATTAAGTAACTTTACAAAAATAAGTAGGAAAAATCATAAAAATCAGATCATGCAAAGATAAAGTTCAAGTTAAACAAAGGGATTAAAGCATAATAATAATAATAATAATAATAATAATAATAATAATAATAATAATAATAATAATAATAATAATAATAATAATAATAATAAAAGACAAGATGGAAGCAAGATAGATCTGACCTCAGAGATCCCCCCACATATGACACTTGTCTATGGAATGAAAATTAATCAAATATTGACAATTTTTGTGTGATGATTGCGCTTGTGTACATTGGCATTTCCACCCAAAAAGCATTCTCAACCCCTTAGTAATCAGCCCCCTTGACCTATATTATACATCGTCCGAAAATTGTGACAATTTTTCCTACATATATTTGTAAAGCTTATCACTTAGCAGTGTTCTAAAAGTCACTAGGCAAACCTAGGCGGCGAAGGAGACCCCCCTCGCCTAGAGGCTGCCTAGACGGTGCCTAGGAGAGCAAGGCGTTTTCTTAGGCGGTCTCATTTATTTATTTTTCTATTATACATACTTTTTATATTGTCCAAAGTATAAAATAGATGTAATTTTTAAAAATTTTACATGAAAACTATCAAAAAAAATCTTTTACGACTTAAAAATTCATTTTAAGTATTGTAGAGATTCAAAGTAGAGGTGTGGTCCTATCTAAGCGGAAGCCTAGGCGTCGAGCCAAATCAAGGCGGTAATGGACGGCCTGGCACCTAGGCGGGTATTAATCGGACATAAGCAGGAATTTTTAGAGCACTACACTTAGCAAAACTAGCCCATCAACTTTATGTAGAAATTAATTTATCATGGCACAACAGTGAAAGAAACCACCCCTAAATACTAGTCCAAAATTTGTCTACAATTTCTTGATTAGATCCAATATGTACATTTAAGTTAACATAAACAAAGTTTACAATACCAGAATTTTGATAGCCTATTAACCACGGAATGAAGATTATCATATTTGGCCAGACTCTGTAGTTCGTACCATCCAAGAACATTGGTAGCTGAGCTTAGAGCAGATTGTATATCTGAGCTAGTTTTATGTAACGAAGAGGAGACAATCTAATAATCAACATTAATTATATTATTAAGGGGCTGTTTGTTTAGGTCTGAATAGCTGAATCGGTCAGCCATTAAGTGCGTTTGTTTTGAAAAAAAATCGTCTGAATGGCTGAATCAGTCAGCTATTCAGACGATTTGGGTTGAATGGTTTAGTGTTATTTTTTTGGTTGAATGAAGTTTTTTTTTACAATATTAACTATTATATTAAGTAATATTAAATACATTTATAACAATTTTGAAATTTTTTAGAGGGGTAAAATAATAAAAATTTGTTATTCAGATGTTTCAGACATGTCAATTATCAAACAACTTTTTTCATTCAGATTCAGATTCATATTCATTCAGTTTTTATCAAACACCCCCTAAACCTCACACACTATGAATGAGAATACAAACCTCACAATAAGGAGGAAAGAAAGTCTCACTATAAAAGGGAAATATAAAATCAAACAACAGGTGAGAATCGAGCCTGATGGTACTAGGCCTCAAACTTGGCCATCATGCTAAGACCTCATTGGCGAGGAGACAACTAGACAAGGGTAGAGAGTAAAAACTATTAAGTAAAAGGGCGAATTCTCGTGCTGAGCAAATGAAGAAGACCTGACAAAAGATAAATAAAGCTGAGAAAGAAATAGAGATGAGAAGGAAATGGAAAAAGAAATGACGATTATTGGTGTTGTTCGCATTGATTCAGGGAGTTGGGTGGGTAGATTAGATTTTAACATAATCTTAGGCAGTACGTGCAGAATCTGACTCATTAGGACCCACGTGCTCAGCCTATGATACTAGTGAAGGACTGTTTGGAAAAAATGGGAAATCTTAACTTCATCAATCCAAGCATATTATGTTTTCCATTTTAATTACTTAATTCATAGTAAACTTTCCAAGCAACATCTAAAGCTACTAGTTTACATCTGAGTACATATACAGATATTGATACGAATTATCATAGTTATCGGTCAAATTCATTAGTTTTCCATTCTAACTGTCCAGTTTCAATGCTAATTAGAGCTCATGCACAATTAAGATGTTTGATCCTAAGTTCAAGTGACCAACTTTGTCTTGGTCATCATTAATTGATTTCAAGCTTAAGGTTTCAGTTGCCACAGCATAGAAAGGAAACCAAACAATAACAAAGAGCTGCATTATAACCTAAACTGAAAAAATTCCTTAAGCTCTCCCCAATGCTCTTGGGAACAGGGATAGAGATGCAAATACATTAGAAATTATACGTATTTAGACGTGGAAAGAAATAGCTTCAGTCTTATATGAGCTATGCTTCCATGTATGGCAGCTCTCTCCCGCAGTAACTGCATTCTTGTTGACCCAGATGCCTGCAAAAAAGTTGATTACTTTATCACCAATGAGAAGACCTTCTGTAATTAATGATTTAGAGGAGAAAAAAATTAAACACGTACACACCTTGTACTCACTGATATCTTCTCTTACAGAAGTGAGAAGCTCTGCATGTTCCTTCATTGAATTTATGTTTCCCTTGATGCGTCTAAATTCCTGAAACATTCATAACAATTATTCTATGAGCCTGAAATCTGGAGAGAACTATCAGATAGATGCTACGTACACAAAGAAGCATAGCTAGAAACTTCTTAAAAATGCACCATAACAGGGGAAACATTAAATATTGCTACACTAACATCAGTTTTTTCCGAACTAGACAAAACAAAGAAAGACTGATTAACAATTCAATAAAGAATCTTATAATTTTTACTATTATAAGCCAAAAAAAACGCTTCGACAAGTGCAGCTTTCCAATCTCTACGCAAATAGAATATGTTGTTAGAGAATAACAATGCAGTGAAAAACAATAGCAAAGAAAAACAATCACACAAGACACAATATTTACGTGGTTCACCAAAAATGTTTGGGCTAGTCCATGGTCAGCGGCTGACAATTTCAGTATCTCTTCAAAAATTCATAAATCATACAATTGCAGGATCTCCTCTTTATATAACGAATGTAAGTAACCCTAATTCACCCGAAAGTACAAAACTACCCCTTCAGATTTGGGCCGCGGGGGCAATCAAACAATGATTATGCCTGTTAGGGCCCCTTCCTTCCGCTTTGGGCCTACCAGCTCTCCGCTCCAAGAATGAGCCCAATTACCTTTTGATAGCTTTATATTCACCTCTAAATTAATGTTTGGATCAATCTTCACTAGTAACATGTCTATTCTTCGTAAAATTCATGTGGGTGATGCCCACAACGAAGAAAAGATAAAAAAAACTCTATCCCTCAAAAGATCTAGTTAGCAGCATTGACAATTTCCAGAACATAAATTACATATAATTGGTTACCATGAAGAGTTTTAAGATAGAAGGTTAACATGAGAAGTTATTTCAAAGTTGGTCGAAAGAGTGCACCAATATATTCTATTTCCACTTAAAAACATATGACATAAAACTGACAGCAACACAAAAGTCTAATATTAAGAATGCCCATAAAATTATTCTAGTTCATGTAACCTATGTTACGTTGAGTCGAAAAACTCTACAAGGATCCTTAAAAAGATATGACACGGACACACCTATTTTAGAACATTTTGGTTCATGTTCCACCAAATTGCCGTGTCCGATGCCTGCACCCATACCTATTCATGTGTCTGTACTCGTACCCATATCATGTCCACACGAATAATTTTGGAGGAGTCCACGTAACACATCATATAACATGGCCAATTCCATGAAGTATGAGCACGCCCCACCCCAGTAGACAAAAAGATATAACTCAAAACGTTATAGAATGTATAGTCCTCCCAATCACTTGAGCAGTGAAGATTGCAATTGCATCATGAGGAAATCTGATATTGGCCGAATACAAAAATGAAATATAGTATAGAAAATCCAATGTGAAATACTTAACTGATATGTACCCGAGATGTCGATCACTAAATCATGAGACTTGCATAATCTATTATTATTATTTTATTTTTTATTTTTTACTTTGTTTTTGTTTTTATTTGATAATTAGAAGTTAACAAAGTACATCATTTTAAGTGTTGAGAGTTGCATTACTTGCATGCAATTTATAGCTTAACATACCCGACAAAGAAAATAAAACTTTTTGAAAATAGAGATATCAATACAAGGACATACTTCCACAAATAAATACACAAATCATATACAATAACCTGAGTGACTTGAAAATCAGAGAAGAATATTTTCATTCATATGTTTATGTATCCTTACATGTACATATTTATAGAGATCCTACAATCAAGCTATTCATCCTACAATCAAGCTATTCCTATAATTAAGTTATTTAACAATTCCTATAATTAAGTTACAATAGAGAATCTTTAACTATTAATTCAATATCGCAACATTAATTCTGCTTCTTGCTTCTCCATGTAACAAGATTACCACCTACAAAGGTGAAATATCCCGAAGTAGATCGTATGTCATCTATTGCTCCAGCCCAGTCAGCATCACTATATGCATCCGCACTTTGACAATCTACATTTTTAGTGAACAAAATGCCCTTTCCAGGAGCAGACTTCAGATACCTTAAAATGCGCATAACTGCATTCATATGTTGTTCTCCGGGATTATGCATAAACTGGCTAACAATACTCAATGCATAGGCAAGATCTGGCCTAATGTGGGCTAAGTACATCAATCTTCCAACGAGTCTCTGATATCTCCCTTTATCAACAGGGACCTGATTAGTCTCAACACATAACTTTAATCCTTCTTCTACTGGTGTATCAGCGGGTTGACATGCTGACATACCAGTTTCCTGCAACAAATCTAAAGCATATTTTCTTTGAGACAAGAAAATCCCTTTATCAGATCGAGACACTTCGATCCCAAGAAAATATTTCAAGTGACCGAGGTCTTTCATTTCGAATTCGCTTGACAAGTAACGCTGTAGAGCCTTCCTTTCATCAGGGTCATTTCCTGTAACCACCATGTCATCAACATACACAATAAGGGCAGTGATCTTACTATGCTGTCTTTTCAAGAATAAGGTGTGGTCTGAATTACTCTGATGGTAGCCAAAGGACCTCATCGACTTCGTGAATCTTCCAAACCATGTTCTTGGAGATTGTTTTAGCCCATACAACGATTTCTTTAATTTGCACACCTTCCGACAATGCACTTCTGGTATCATGCACCCTGGTGGCAAATCCATGTACACTTCTTCAGACAACTCGCCATGCATAAAGGCGTTTTTCACATCAAATTGTTGCAATGGCCAATCCAGGTTCGCAGCTAGAGACAATAAGACTCGAACTGTGTTGATTTTAGCTACAGGTGCAAATGTATCTGTATAATCAATTCCATAGGTTTGGGTATACCCTTTTACCACCAGTCTTGCTTTAAAACGTTCAATTGTACCATCTGCTTTGTGTTTCACATTATAAATCCACCGACATCCAACTGGTTTCTTCCTTGAAGGACGATCCACAAGTTCCCAAGTTTCATTCTTCTGCAAGGATTTCATCCCCTCATTCATAGCAGCTTTCCACCTTGGGTCAGCTAAGGCTTCCTGCACACTGTTAGGAATAGATACAGTAGATAATTGATTTACAAATGACTTATTTGATTCAGACAAGCGATGGTTAGACACATAATGACTCATGGGATATATAACTTTACTAGAAAGTTCGGGTTCATATGTGGGTGTGGGGATACCTCTGGTTTAACGTGGTGGTAGTTGTTTTCTTGGTGGTTCAGGCACTACAACAGGATCATCCTCAGCAGACGATTGGTTTGGTGTATCAGTTGCTTGTGGTGCGAGAGATTCAGATGGAGGTTGCTCCATAACTTCATTTTCTGGGTCTTCATCACGTTCATCACCATTGTGGTTCAAATTTATACCACTCAAATCCAATTCACCAACATTCTCATTACCAAGTTCAGGGCGTTCCGTTTCATTCCCATTCAGATTGTTACCAAGTTCAGGGCGTTTCGTTTCTATAGAGATCAGAAAATCATAGTCTAGAGCTTGAACTTCTTCCAGGTACTCCCTTTGAAGTTCAAGCTCAGAGGAAAAATACATCGAGTCTTCATGAAAAACTACATCTATTGTAACAAACATTCGTTTGTTTGGAGGATGATAGCATCGGTACCCCTTTTGATAAGCAGCATAACCTAAAAAAACACATCGCAATGCTCGAGGTGTCAACTTGTCGCGCTGACGCTGATGAAGATGTACAAATGCTACACAACCAAAAACATGAGGAGGTAAGTTTGGAACGACTGGAGCCACAATTGCTTCACTAAGAGCTTGAGATGGTGTCCGAAAATTAATAGTGCTGGAAGGTACTCGGTTGATTAAATATGTTGCAGAGGTAAGTGTGTGCCCCCAATAGGATAAAAGCATATGTCCTTCTATTAATGAAGCACGGACAACCTCCAACAAGTGACAATTTTTTCGCTCCGCCACCCCATTCTGTTGGGGTGTATCGGAACAAGTAGTTTGATGAATGGTTCTATGGGCTTCCAAGTACCGTTTCAATTCAAAACTCAAATATTCACCTCCATTGTCACTGCGGAGAACCTGAACTTGTGCATTGTACTGACTACAAACTATTTTATGAAATTTTTGGAATAACAAGTTTACTTCACTTTTGGACTTCATCAAACATACCCAAGTCATCCTAGTACAGTCATCAATAAAACTAATAAACCAACGCGATCAATCCAAAGTAGCAAATTTAGATGGTCCCCAAACATCAGAATGTATAATCATAAAAGGAACTGGACTTTTATTCAAAATTAATGGAAACGAAGAACGATGGCTTTTTGCAAGTTCACAAACATCACATTTGAAACTAGAAACATCAAAGTTTGCAAATAAACTAGGAAATAATTTCTTTATGTAACCAAAAGAAGCATGCCCAGACGTCGATGCCATAACCATATATCAGATTTCCTTTTTTCCTCCTTCGAACCCCCAATCTTTAAAGCTTGACGCAACTTATCTGAACTTTTGGACACCATGTCTAAGTAATACAGCTTCCCTCGCCTAACACCACAACCAATCGTCTGCCTTGTCCGGATGTCCTTAAATACATAAAATTCAGGCCAAAAAATGACAACACAAAATAAGGCAGTGGTTATTTGAGAAACTGACAAAAGATTATAATTCAAAAAGGGAACAACCAAAACAGAATCTAAATTTAAGGTGTTAGTGAGGGACAAAGATCCTTCCCTAATAATCGGAATTGAGGTACCATTGGCAGTAGAAACAAAACTTTGTGAGGAAGGTTTAATAGGTGAAACTTGTCTAGAATCAAATGTCATATGATCCGTAGCACCGGAATCAATTATCCATGCACTATTAGAAACAGGTGTAGAAATATTTAAAACCTTACCACTATTACCTGCTGCTGCTGCCAATGCGAAGAACTTTTCACCGCTATCATCCTCTGTCTTTGTTTCAACAATTGCAGCAATAGAGGTATTCTTGGAATTCTTTTTCCAGGAATCACGGCTATGATCCCACCATTCTGGATATCCCACAAGTTCATAACATCGATTTTTTGTATGACCCGTTTGATCACAATAGGTGCATTTGTATGATGATTTGTCACCACCATTAGCATTCTTAGGATGGATATTCTTCTTTTTGTCTTGCTGGTGTTGAGGAGACCAGTTTTGATTAGACCGGTTCCGAGTCACCATGGCTGAAGCTTCAGAATTTTTTAGTTGTCCGTTCATCACCCCGCGTCGAACATCTTCGCGGTGAACTAGGGCATAACACTCTTCTAACTCGGGAATAGGATCTTTCCTCAAGATTTCGCCGCGCACTTGCTCGAAATCACCCTCTAATCCAGCGAGAAAGATATGCACCCTTTATCGCTGAAGCAATTTCTGATAGGATGCAATATCTGTCTCATCCACCATGACCACCTTATCACGATGATCCAACTCACTGAAGATTTCAGTCAGTTCTCCATAATATATAGAGAGCGGTCTGTCATTTTGTTTGGCAGAGAAAGCCCTCTGGTTCAAGGTAAAAACATGTAATTCATCTGCTCCATCATAAAAGGCTTTAGATAGAGCTTTCCAAATATCTTGTGCGGTAGGTAAGCGAATGTATCGCTTCATAATCTCCGGGGACATAGACATCAGCAACCATCTTTTGACCTTCTGATTGTCTGAATACCACTTTTCATAGCCTTCATCTTTCTTCTTAGGTGACGGCGATGTGCCACGAATGAAAGAGAGTTTCTCCTTCTCAGCAATTTGCATCTCTAACATTTGAGACCACAGATCATAGTTGGTCTCATTCAATACAATTCCTGCATTGAATGATGAACCTTCGTGTTGAATAATGATGGGGCTAGAATCTGACTTGCTCATGGTTTAAGGATTCAAAGAAGAATGATTTAGAGTTTCGTGGCTTTGATACCAACTTGAAAATCAGAGAAGAATATTTTCATTCATATGTTTATATATCCTTACATGTACATATTTATAGAGATCCTACAATCAAGCTATTCATCCTACAATCAAGCTATTCCTATAATTAAGTTATTTACACCAGTACAAAGTACCTAATAGACAACGCTTAATAGACAACGTTTTTTATGAAACGTTGTGGTTTTTTTTTTTACAACGTTTTTAGAAAAAACGTTGTAGATATATATATGCAAAAACGTTATCTATTTAGAAGGACATTATTTTTATTTTAATTAGATAACGTTTTTTTTAAAAAACGTTATCTATTAAGAAAAACACGGAGCATCAAATATTGAACTTAAAATTAAAACACGGAGCATCAAATATTGAGCATCATTCGTAAGTTCTTAATCTCTTTGGATCTGTTCTAGAATTATACTGAATCAACCCTAGGAGGAGCTGGACATAAGCCATAAATCTTCTCGAAGAAACCCTAAAAGGAGGCTAAAATCATGAAAAGCATGAAGCCACTTAAGCAACTGAAGCTCTCCGTACCTGCTCAAGAAGCCAAATCGATCGACTTCTGCCCTCAAATCAGTCGAACGGAGGATTAATCTAAGAAAACCCTAACTGGTATGTCCTCGATTTTGAACTATTGCAATATTTTGCCTTTCTGATTGGTGTATATATGGTGTCTCAAGCCCAACTGCATCATACTAGAAATATCTCATGCCAACCAAGATATAGCGACATCAGATGCTATCAAGCTTGCTAAGGAAGTGGATCCAGCAGGTAGCCCTCCTTTATTCCGGTGGTTCGTGAATCTTTGGATAAAATCTATCACATAAGTATCCAGAATCAAATATCGTTCCTTTACACCAAAGCTAATCAATTCTTCCATTTCCTTTATAGTCTCTCCATTACTATTTTTTTTTCTTTTATATAAGTGTTCTGCAATCAGTTTGTTAATTAATTGCATTCAATGTCAGTGCTTTAAGCAATTGATTCTTTTGATATTTTATCTCTAGTTCCTTTTTTTTGTCTACTATGTCATTATTTATTCTTTACTTTCCACAACAGGTCTGATTCAACTCTTCTTTCTTTTTCTTTAATTTTTGGCTTTTTAATTTTTAGTACACATTATCATAACTGTCGGCGTAAATTTAGATAAAATTGGGTGATTGTATGAGTCCCATGATCATACTGAAGGTAATCTTATTTGTGGTGGTTTTAGGATTTTTGTGGGGCTTTGACACAAATTGAAGACGATGCTGGCAGATGTGATTACTAGAGTTCTTGTGTATGTCATTAAATGATGAAGCCCTTCTTTTTACTCTCTGTGATTTTATTAAATTAGTCCAGGTTTCTGAATTTGGGGTTGACAGGATGGTTCTTGGATATGCATATCCCGCGTTTGAATGTTTCAAAACCGTCGAAAAGAACAAGGTCCAGATTGAAGAACTCCGGTTTTGGTGTCAATATTGGTATGATCCTCTTTCTTAAATCTTTATTACTACAAAGTTTCTCAGAAGGGGAACACTCGATCAGTTTCCTTGTCAGAATCATCAGCCAATCAAATATTATAATATCAATTATGTTTTTCTGATTATATTATGTTTGTGAAGATGTGAAAGAATATACTTGCAAAATTTTCAAATCCTAAATACTTTACAATTAGGAAAAACTCTGGTATGCACTTATTATGAAAATAGAAAGCTGGTTTGTATCTTACCCAAAGGTTACATCTTGATGCAGGAGAGTTGGCAACAGCAAGAGCAGCATCAGCTGCTGGCACAATCATGGTTAGTTTCTCACCTTTATTTATTTTATTTCTATTTTGTTTATGATCTCAGAATTTTCTATCCATAAGATTGGTATTAAGTCTGAAGCTATGTGTACTTGTGGCAATCAGCAGTCTTACTTTTATATATCAATCCATCATGCAGGAGGAGGAAGGTAAACAAGGCAGGCACCAGGCATGTGCAGAAGTTAGATGTAAGTATAATGTATTTTTAATGATGTTACAATTTTTAATCCCATATGATTATCTAAATTATACATCTTATTTTTAGTGATTATGTTGAATGAAGTTTCCAAGTCAAATAATAATAATTATTTTTACATAAAAGTCTATTTAGTGATTATTTTTACTCCGTTATGAGTTTAGACTGGTTTGCTTATTTCGAACATCCATTGATTTTTGATCATTCAGAGTTTTGCAGTCTTGATGAATGTAAACCTTGTTTACAGGTTAATCTTGTAAACCTTGTTTACAGGTCGTAATAGTGCGTAGAAATGCCAGATTTCTATGCAGAAATGCCAGAAATTCCAGATTTTTGTAGTTCAATGTGCTTTTGTTTGTGCTTATACCGTTTTACTCCTCTATAGGTTCTGGCAATAACTGAAGATCTACATGACGTTCACAGCTTGGGGAAAGAGGCTACTGCTATGTTCACAGGTTCTGTGAGGATTGCATGCGCAAAAGAAATATAAACATAGTAAGTCAGAGGTATATCTACAGTTTAGTTACTGATAATGCTTGACATGCTTCTGCAATTTTTTTAACATTTTGCCTGCTTGCTAGTTGTAGTGAATGATATGAGCAGGGTTGTTGTGTACAGCTATATCATATGTATGTGATAAACATGGATTCTTTCATTGTGGAGTCTAAAAGTACCCATGGCACCTTCTATATCATATGTATGCTCAGTTGGAGTACCAAACAGGCAACACCTTTGCATTCAATTCCACTCCTCTGTTTGTCTTCCATTTTTGAACTTTTGTATTTTTGTATGCGTGCATACATTTATGATGTATGTTATTATGAATTAAAATGCGCAATGAAAATATATGTAGTACAGTAGTAGTACATTATTTTTATGAATTAAATCATGCAGTTTAAAACTAAACTAGACGGACAGCCACATGACAGGACAGGGGTCTTCAAAACAATAACATAAATAAAATTGAATAAACAATTTCTTAAAAGAAAAGTATTAACTATATTGTCTATGTATGCACTCTCTCAAATTACTAGTAGTAGGATTCTAAATAGAAGTTTTTGGTTTTTATGCATGATAAATTATGGAATGGTGGTATTCTATCTCTCAGGCATTTCAAGGAGAAAATGCAGCAGCAACAGCATAGCAAGAAGGATGAAACAAAGTTGGTAAGCAAAGTGGTAGCAACAAAAAATACTATGGGGCCATTCTCATCTCGGCGGTCAGCTATTTTATGACCTCTATATACATCTGTTGTCTATTTAATCATATCATAAGCAGCCAATATTTTGCTGGCTTTAGTTACAAATAACGTAATAATTGTAATGTACATTTCAAAGATGAAAAGAAAACTGTTCTATCAAGTTAGCTACTTGGGGGTTATGGCCATCTGGATGTGGGCTGCTGATGAATTAGCGAAATGGGTATGTCGTCTCAAGGAAAACATTGTTGATGTAGTAAGTTATAATTGGTGAGAATTACAATAACCCCACCATGTCTATATCAGAATAACATTGTTGATGTAGTAAGTTATAATTGGTGAGAATTACATATTAAGATGTTTTTGGAGTATTGTTCATGTTTCTGTTCATGTTTCCTCACTGCTCATGTTTCTGTTCTTGCAGGATCAGCAGACAGAGAGAAAGGTTGATTCCCTGAAAAATAAGTCTACAAGTCAGCAACCTCTGTTCGCTTCTCACAGTGGATCAATTGAAACAACTTTTTAGTTTCTGTGGTACAATTGTAGAATGTAGTATAACTGATTCAAAGCATTTTGCTTACATAGAATACTCAAAACCTGAAGAAGCAACCTGCTGCTTTGGTATTGAACAATATGATGTTGAATGTTGAAATGGCATTAAACAATATGGATATTTAGCATATTACAGGTGCATTTGTAATGTAGGTGAACTACAACTTTTTTTTTTAATCTACAATATTTTAAAAACGTTGTGTAAATATGGCTAAACGTTGTCTGATATATTAAACTACAACATTTTTATCCCGAAAACGTTGTGGAATTATATTTTCTACAACGTTTTTAAGCATCTGCTAATTTATGAAAAACAAATTTACAACGTTTTTTTCTTAAAAAACGTTGTGTAATGTGCTTAACTACAACGTTTTAAAAACGTTGTGTAAGGGTGTCAAATAGACAACACCCTTAACCACGACGTTTTTCTGACTGAAACCACAACGTTTTTTCCGCGTTGTCTATTTACTGTTTTGTAGTAGTGTTAACAATTCCTATAATTAAGTTACAATAGAGAATCTTTGACTATTAATTCAATATCGCAACAGAGTGAACTCATGAAGTATGTCTCTATGCCTTGCCAGCTTCTGAGTAACTGAAGTAGTAGGTGCAGCAGAAGCAGCACATCGACTCATAGAATCATTTACATCAAGTAGTTTCTCAAGCAATGATTGAATCTCCATTTCCGTAGACTTCCATGACCTGCTGGACCCAGTTGGTGAAACAGTATCCACATAACCTGAACCCATTAACTTAAATCATCAAAACCCTAAAAGCAAGCTAAATCACCCATCATTTGAACCAGAAACTACATTTATGATATGAAGTTGGAAAAAAAACCATAAATCAGACTCAACCATCAGAATATACATTCAATAATGTTTTGTGTTGTTACCATCATACATGCGTCTTTTGTTAATATAATCTTTAGGCAGGCAGTCAGGCCTTTTAGGATATATATAAAGCAATCGAAGTTTTGCCCACATTCTTAAATGACAAGCAAATAAAAACATTTTAAGTCAAGGACGTCATTATCTAAAAAGTGATGTAGTTACTAGTTAAGCCTTATCAAAAACCGACAGAATTAGAGATTCTGCCTTCTAAAAGGGAAAGTCGACAACGAATGTTGCAAATTCCCAGCACTTCAAAGAGATTTGAAGCCAAGGCAGGATGAAAGATTTGAATATTTGATCAATTACTCAAAAAATACACATCAAATAATAAGTTACAGGAGCTGTCTGATATTCAAAATGCGCTTAATGAGAATGGCACTCAGGTATGTATGTCATAAATAAATTAAGGAGTCCTGCTATGTATTAGCGATAAATTTATGCGAATTACAATTGCAAAAAGCTTATCAATACACGAGGTTGGTAAGAATTATTGGAGAACTTCACTTATTACATAGGGACAAACAAAGAAGAATATTAAAGGCAAAAGAGAGAACAAGTGTTAGAAGACAAGACAGAAACAACATCAAAAGACTAAGCTGCTACTCTAAAAAATATTGAGTCTCTCGAATGTTAGAAAGGTCCTCTGTACCTATCAGTTTTAGGGGTTATTTGTTACGCACTGAATGGCTGAATCAGTCAGCCATTCAAATGATTTGGGCTAAATGGTTTAATGTTATTTTTTTGGCTGGATGAAGTATTTTTTTTTTTACAATATTAACTATTATATTAAATAAATTTACAACAATTTTGAACTTTTTCAGATGGGTCAAATAATAAAAATTTGTTCTTTTTTCAGACATGTCAATTATCAAATAACTTTTTTCATTCAGTATTCAGTTTCATTGAGCTCATTCAGATTCAGAACCATTTCATTCAGTTTTTATCAAATAGACCCTTAGTCTATGATGCATGTGTTGATCTACTAATTAATTTAGATTTTAGGCTTCTTTAGACTTGCCTTACTAATCTCCTTGCTTCGACAGTCACTTACTAATCTCCTTGCTTCGACAGTCAAAAACTGTGATGCAAAAAACTAAACACAGTATTAACTAACTCCTAAAAAAAGAGTCCACTTTCTGTTTTTGGGACATCGCAAATGAGAGTCCAAATTCATAATCACCGTATCAAATCCTATTATACTAAGTAAGTTCTGATTTCGGATATTCATTATCTTAAAGTTAAATATTTCTTTAAAAGAATTTACTTTTACACATGAATGGGCGGAGCTAGTAAGTACATATATAACCAACTACCCGAAAAATTTGAATTGCGATCAAACCACAGTTTTGTATTCCATTTAGTTCATGCTTCATACTTGGCCTAACAATTAACATACAATGCCACCAGTACTAATTAAGAAAATCATTATACTCCAAGAAAATATGTAATTCCCAAAAAGGATAATTGTCCTGAACAATATATTAAGTAAATTGTCCATAGTATCCTATAAATGTTTCTTGGGCATCTCATAAAAAGAGCACACTTAGAAAAATCAAGGGCACCAAATTAACAAAATAAACAACACATCAGGATAATTCAAATCCATATTGTTACCACTATCAAGTTAATTTTTAGGGTTTAGTAATGGGAATTTAGAACTGAAACCACATAGTTGTCATGGTGTCGCCTTGGCGACGACTAGGCGTCCTGGCGCTCTGATGCTAAAGAAGAACAAAGCAGTGTCTTGGTAGTTGACCCAAGTCATTTTGTACTCATCATAAGCCATAGACTAGCTATATGGTATAATGTTTATTATTTATTAGACTAGTAACGTGTGATGATTGTTGACTTGGTTGGTCTTTTGTTCTCTACGTAACTTAATGTTTGTTAACTTCTTCTCCTAGTTTTCAATGTCAAGTGTTTTATTTTTGAATTTTAATTCATATAATTGTGTTTTTAATTGTATTGCATAGTGTTAGTTGTTATATTTTTTTAAATATATATAAAATTTTATTATCTTTTAAATAATGTATAAATTGTACATTGTTAATGGCGGGAGCTTTATGGCTTAAGAATCCTGGCTGTTAACTACGGCAGCGTCTAGCTGGGGCGCAGTGACAACTATGTGTAACCTATACATCAAGATCTGAAATTGAATAGATATACAGAAACAGAGTATATATACAGATATATCCATAATGCATATATATATATAGGGAGCCCTTCCATAGCAACCGGTTGCTGTGAGAACTGTGCAACAACCTCTTTTTAGACCGTTGATAAATTGATCGCATGACTGAGATGAGTCTTAATATTTGATAAGCCGGCACAGCTTGTACCGGCTTTTATTTTAATATAAACACCCTACATGGTCAACATCTTGTCAGTACATTTAAAATAAACGAATTTTTATTATTAAAAAAACACCAGCCGGCACAGCTTGTACCGGCTGTGTCTTTTTTTTTTTATTTGGTTGTGCTCAACTGTTGTCATTTAGTCTTAATATAATTTTTATTATTAAAAAAACACCAGCCGGCACAGCTTGTACCGGCTGTGTCTTTTTTTTTTTATTTGGTTGTGCTCAACCTCAACTGTTGTCATTTAGTCTCAATATGATTTCTAGATGGTTTATAGTGTCATTTAGTCTCATTAACAAACTGTACCGATTATTTTAACATTTTGAAATTAGTTTAGATATTTTTAAAATTCAAAAATTTTAATGATTAAAAAATTCAATATCATGTATGTTTAAATATAAATATAAATATTATTTTTAATATTAATATATTAAATAAATATAATAAATATATAATTATGCAAGATATATAATTATATTATTAATAATTATGCAAGATGTAATAAAATATTTAAAAATATTCCGGCCGGTACAAGTTGTACCGGCCTACTCTTTTTTTTTAACACATTCATGTTTTCTCATTTTTTAATCAAATATAAAGATATTGCACAAAATTTATTTTAACTTACAAATATAATGTTAAAAATAAATATTAGTAATATAAAAAAAAATATAATTATATTATAAATAAATAAATATATAAATATAAATATATAAATATTAGTAATATAAAATATTTTTATAAAAATAGCAAATAAAAAATTATAAAAATACAAGCTCTTCCGACTGTAAAAAAATAAAAAAAAATAAAAAAAAATATTTTTGATATATTTGATACATTTTTGATATATTTGATACATTTTTGATATATTTTTGATACATTTGATATATTTTTGATATATTTGATACATTTTTGATACATTTGATATATTTTTGATACATTTGATATATTTTTGATATATTTGATACATTTAATATATTTTTGATATATTTTTGATATATTTTTGATATATTTGATACATTTGATACATTTTTGATATATTTTTGATACATTTGATACATTTTTGATAATTGATATATTTTTGATATATTTTTGATACATTTGATACATTTTTGATATATTTTTGATACATTTGATATATTTTTGATACATTTTTGATATATTTTTGATAATAGATATATTTTTGATACATTTGATACATTTTTGATATATTTGATATATTTTTGATATATTTGATATATTTGATACATTTTTGATATATTTTGATAAATTTAATATAATTTTGATACATTTGATACATTTTTGATATATTTGATACATTTTTGATATATTTTTGATAAATTTAATACAATTTTGATACATTTGATACATTTTTGATATATTTGATACATTTTTGATATATTTTTGATAAATTTAATACAATTTTGATACATTTGATACATTTTTGATATATTTGATACATTTTTGATATATTTGATACATTTGATATATTTTTGATACATTTGATACAATTTTGATACATTTGATATATACATTTTGATACATTAAAATGTATCAAATATATTAAAAATATATCAAATATATCAAAAATGTATCAAATGTATCAAAAATATATCAATTATCAAAAATGTATCAAATGTATCAAAAATATATCAAAAATGTATCAAATGTATCAAAAATATATCAAAAATGTATTAAATGTATCAAATATATCAAAAATATATCAAATGTATCAAAAATATATCAAATGTATCAAATATATCAAAAATGTATCAAATGTATCAAAAATATATCAATTATCAAAAATATATCAAAAATATATTAAATGTATCAAATATATCAAAAATATATCAAATATATCAAAAATATATCAAATATATCAAAAATATATCAAATATATTAAAAATATATCAAATGTATCAAATATATCAAAAATGTATCAAATATATCAAAAATATATCAAATGTATCAAATATATCAAAAATATCAAAAATATATCAATTATCAAAAATATATCAAAAATGTATCAAATGTATCAAAAATATATCAATTATTAAAAATTTATCAAATGTATCAAATATATCAAAAATGTATCAAATATATCAAAATTGTATCAAATGTATCAAAAATATATCAAAAATGTATTAAATGTATCAAATGTATCAAAAATATATCAAATGTATCAAAAATGTATCAAATGTATCAAAAATATATCAAATATATCAAATGTATCAAAAATATATTAAAAATGTATCAAATATATCAAAAATGTATCAAATATATCAAAAATATATCAAATATATCAAAAATATATCAAATGTATCAAATATATCAAAAATGTATCAAATGTATCAAAAATATATCAATTATCAAAAATATATCAAAAATATATCAAAAATATATTAAATGTATCAAATATATCAAAAATATATCAAATATATCAAAAATGTATAAAAAATGTATCAAATGTATCAAATATATCAAAAATGTATCAAATGTATCAAATATATCAAAAATGTATCAAATGTATCAAATATATCAAAAATGTATCAAATATATCAAAAATGTATCAAATGTATCAAAATTGTATCAAAAATATATCAAATGTATCAAATATATCAAAAATATCAAAAATATATCAATTATCAAAAATATATCAAAAATATATCAAAAATGTATCAAATGTATCAAAAATATATCAATTATTAAAAATTTATCAAATGTATCAAATATATCAAAAATGTATCAAATATATCAAAATTGTATCAAATGTATCAAAAATGTATCAAATATATCAAATATATCAAAAATATATCAAATATATCAAAAATGTATCAAATATATCAAAAATATATCAATTATCAAAAATGTATCAAAAATATATCAAAAATATATCAAAAATATCAAAAATATATCAAAAATATATTAAATGTATCAAATATATCAAAAATAAATCAAATGTATCAAAAATATATCAAATGTATCAAAAATGTATCAAATATATCAAAAATATATCAAATGTATCAAAAATATATCAAAAATGTATCAAATGTATCAAATATATCAAAAATGTATCAAATATATCAAAAATATTTTATTTTTATTTTTTTTTATTTTATTTTTATTTTTTTACAGTCGGAAGAGCTTGTATTTTTATAATTTTTTATTTGCTATTTTTATAAAAATATTTTATAAAAAATAAAGAATATAAAATATTTTATAACAAATAAAGAATATAAAATATTTGCTATTTTTATTTGCTATTTGTTATAAAAATATTTTATAACAAATAAAGAATATAAAATATTTTTATAAAAATAGCAAATAAAAAATTATAAAAATATATTTTTATAAAATAGGATATTATTTTTTATTTGAATTATAATTCTTTATTTGTTATTAAATGAAAGAGTTATAAAAAATAACAAATATTTTATTTGAAATAGCAAATAAAGAACTTGAAGAACTTGTGCAAGCCGTAAGAGGTTGTGCCGGTTTGGATTTTTTTTTTTTTTTTTTAACAGCCGTAAGAGCTTGTCCCGGTTGGTATTTTTTTTTTACAGCCGTAAGAGGTTGTGCCGGTTTGGATTTGTTTTTTTTTTGTTTTTTTTTACAGCCGTAAGAGCTTGTCCCGGTTGGTATTTTTTTTTTTTTACAGCCGGAAGAGCTTGTATTTTTATAATTTTTTATTTGCTATTTTTATAAAAAATAAAGAATATAAAATATTTTATAACAAATAAAGAATATAAAATATTTGCTATTTTTATTTGCTATTTGTTATAAAAATATTTTATAACAAATAAAGAATATAAAATATTTTTTAACAAATAAAGAATATAAAATATTTGCTATTTTTATTTGCTATTTGTTATAAAAATATTCTATAACAAATAAAGAATATAAAATATTTTATAAAAATAGCAAATAAAAAATTATAAAAATATATTTTTATAAAATAGGATATTATTTTTTATTTGAATTATAATTCTTTATTTGTTATTAAATGAAAGAGTTATAAAAAATAACAAATATTTTATTTGGAATAGCAAATAAAGAACTTGAAGAACTTGTGCAAGCCGTAAGAGGTTGTGCCGGCTTACTCTTTTTTGATCAACATACTGAACACAACAATATTTTTTTGATATGTTTTATATCTTTGTTCTATTGGAGCAATTGTTATTACGTCCATCTCAAACTATTAATAATAATATAATTATATATCTTGCATAATTATATATTTATTATATTTATTTTTAATATATTAATATTAAAAATAATATTTATATTTATATATTTATTTATTTATAATATAATTATATTTTTTTTATATTACTAATATTTATTTTTAACATTATATTTGTAAGTTAAAATAAATTTTGTGCAATATCTTTATATTTGATTAAAAATGAGAAAACATGAATGTGTTAAAAAAAAGAGTAGGCCGGTACAACTTGTACCGGCCGGAATATTTTTAAATATTTTATTACATCTTGCATAATTATTAATAATATAATTATATATCTTGCATAATTATATATTTATTATATTTATTTAATATATTAATATTAAAAATAATATTTATATTTATATTTAAACATACATGATATTGAATTTTTTAATCATTAAAATTTTT
This sequence comes from Panax japonicus, assembly GCA_020205505.1. Taxonomy (NCBI): domain Eukaryota; kingdom Viridiplantae; phylum Streptophyta; class Magnoliopsida; order Apiales; family Araliaceae; genus Panax; species Panax japonicus. The sequence continues at coordinate 4,140,100 of CM035106.1, read as the reverse complement.
GAATTTTAAAAATATCTAAACTAATTTCAAAATGTTAAAATAATCGGTACAGTTTGTTAATATCTAAACTGATTTGAATTTTTATTATGATATTTATTTAAACATACATGATATTGAATTTTTTAATCATTAAAATTTTTGAATTTTAAAAATATCTAAACTAATTTCAAAATGTTAAAATAATCGGTACAGTTTGTTAATGAGACTAAATGACACTATAAACCATCTAGAAATCATATTGAGACTAAATGACAACAGTTGAGCACAACCAAATAAAAAAAAAAGAGTCGGCTGGTGTTTTTTTAATAATAAAAATTATATTGAGACTAAATGACAACAGTTGAGCACAACCAAATAAAAAAAAAAAAAGACACAGCCGGTACAAGCTGTGCCGGCTGGTGTTTTTTTAATAATAAAAATTCGTTTCTTTTAAATGTACTGACAAGATGTTGACCATGTAGGGTGTTTATATTAAAATAAAAGCCGGTACAAGCTGTGCCGGCTTATCAAATATTAAGACTCATCTCAGTCATGCGATCAATTTATCAACGGTCTAAAAAGAGGTTGTTGCACAGTTCTCACAGCAACCGGTTGCTATGGAAGGGCTCCCATATATATATATATATATATATATATATATATATATATATACACATATAGAGCGAGAATGGGGTCGGACCTCCTTGGGAGAAGCGAGCGCCGAGTTTAGCATAGGAAGAGAGCTTGACGTCGAGATCGCCTTCGATCTTGCGGGCCTCTTTTCTCAGTTCCTCCCAACCCGACTCCTGTAAAACCAGATCATCGCCCGCATTTACACCCTGCCGGATCCGATATCCCTCTGACCGGCAAACGATTAATATTTCTGTTAGTACAGTTGAAATTCCGATGGCACCACTGTCTCAGTAGTCACTGCTATGGGCTTTTCTGGGTTTAGGACATGGACCTTGTTAAGTTCCTTTAGTACCCGCACTCATTAATAACCTTGTCTTTTGGAAGCACTATTTCTGCATCTTCTGCTTAATTCTATTTTTAAACAAGGTTCGGACTAAATTCGTACTCATTCGATTAAAAATTTGATTTGAGCTCGACTCAAAATATAAATGAGTCAAATATTAACACATTTTAAAGTTCAATAAATTAACCGAACCTCCCCAAATTATAATTTTTTATTGATACTCGGATTATATTTGTTCGAAAAATTCAAACTGTTCTGACTCGATTTGGAATCGTACTCGACTTGATAGTTAAAAGAGCCTTAATCAAACTTTATTTTATAATCAAAAAATTTTGTGAACCAAATATGAGTGACCAGATCCACTTTACACCCTTATATGGAGAGGAGCATATATAAAAATATCAAAATTATATATAAAAAATTCTAGATTGATTTGAATTTATAACTTGGTAAAATTAAAGGAAATTAAGTATGTTTTCTGAGTATATTTTGTGAGTAATTGGGTTACCCCCGATAAGGTATCCATCATATTTACCCACTTCTTTCGATTTGGGTTAGACTCATTTAGAGTTGGATTTAGTTGAAGACAACCCAACCATAGATGATCTGCAAAATGTGGTTAAGTTTGGTGGGTAGGGTTTGGTTTACTAAAGCCAAACTTACAATTTTGTCCTCCTTCTCATGGTGTTTTTTGTACCAAAAAAAATGAGTATAATTTGTCAATTTGATTTTCTTTTCCCCTAAAAAAGTCTTAAACTTCATTTTGTACATAATTTGGGAGGGATAGTGCATTCCACGTAAAATGGCATCGTGTTTGTATGCTAACTAATGCAATTTTCTCACTTAACTCCCTTTCTGCCTTTTTATTTTGTACAATGATTACAATTTAATTTTAGGGTATTGTTCTGATTGACTTATAAATAGAAACTTTCTCCAAAGTTCTAAAATTTATGTCATATTTAATCACCTTCGATAATTTGCACAACATTAGTATATTTTTTCATTTTAATTGTACCAAAAAACAGAAACTAGTAGAGGGTTTTGATAAAATAAATTTGTCATCCATGGCATTGGACATGGTCAGTCCAAACTTCTTGGGGGCTCATGCCAAATAAATTTCAGCATTAAGAAAAAAGAAATAAATTTTAGCTTTGGTAAAAAAGAAGAATAAATTTCGGCCTTGGAAAAAAATAAAAAATTCCAGTCTTCCATTAGAGAAAAAAAATATCTTGTATGATTATACCCTTAGCTATTGTTTTACTGGGAAATTTTTTTAAATTTTTTTTAATGAGCTCTAACTTATATAGATTATTAAAATTTGAAAATTTTCTAAATTTTAGGAGCCTAATGTCATTGTTTAAATGATTTAACATATGAGCTGCCCCTGAATATGGATAAGTAATAGATTAATTAAGATATATGAGAATATACAAAAAGTTGAATCAATAGATAGGCATTGACAAATAATTAATATTGTTCTTGTGTGGTTGCTAAGTAACATCATTAGTCATTATACACCATTAACTAATGAAAGCAAATGGTAGTAGCTACCACTAAAATATAAACCCTAGCTTATGTGCCCACCAATCTTCTAGCCGACTATGACAAGAAAAGTTTGACTTTAATCATTATATTGTTTTTTCATGTCCAAACACATTTTTTTTGTTATATAGTTTAGACTGAATTTAAACGCACACACCTTGATTGGTAAGAGACCTAGCTAGTACACCAAACAAAAATTTAAGGACCAGGCTTTAATTGTTTTGTCCTAGATTTTTGTTAATAACGTGATATGGTTCAAATTATTTGCATTCGATCCGTTCTAAATTGAGATTTTGTCACATTAACATATTTATATTTATATTCAAAACGACAATAACTAATATTAAATGAAACTTAAAGTAGTAATTTGACCTTAACAATTTATATATAATATTGTGATGAAGATTAATAGATTAGTATATTATCTTCTATTACCATTTTATATGCATCGAGCCCTTCGTATATCTTATAATAAAAATATCTATTGCTTTTATTATTATTTTACTTTATATCTTAACTGTTCCTATATTAATATCTATCGAAAAATTATCTTATAATTTTTATTTTTTTTATTTGCACGCACATATATAGACACATAGTAAATGTCAAGAAGACTAGTATAAATAATCAATAATTTTGTCATCGACGGATGAACCTACATAACTATAAAACAACAACCAGATTCTTAATTGGAAAAATTATGACTTGACAGTGAAATAAATAATTATATAAACACGTATTACTACTTTAATTTTATAATAATAATTGTTTTAACTTCATATACATGAATTAAAAAAATTATTAAATAATTAAAATTTTTATGAAATTTCATCGCTATCCTTTTATAAAAAGTTGAAAACTACTAATACAAGGGATAATGAGAGAAGTTATGGGTGATATATGAAAGTAAATAATTTATTCTCCTAAAAAGTTGTAACCGATAAATAAATTGGAACAATTTTTTTTTAAAAAAAAATCAATTATTATGAGATGGAGGTAGTAATTTTTACGTATGACTTCCGTACTATTTTATGCACATCAAGAACGTTAGATAAATAGAAATTTATACATGTTTAAGTCCACGTTTGGTATGAATTTTGAATAAAAAAAAACACACATGGAACAAGATATGAACTCCTTATTATGATTAAAAATATTTTTTTAAAAAAAGTATATAAACATATATATTGAGAAATATGTTTCTTATATGTAACCTATGTGTGTCATGTTTTAACTATTTATAAAATATTATTGTTTAAAATATTTCTTGTCTTTTGGGAATTGACTTGTAATTAAAATTGTAAACATTTGGAAGGCCAAGCTTAAATGATTATTCATTATAACACGACTTTCTTTAAAAATTATTTCCTCCGTTTTAAATTATATGATTATTATTGACTTTTGAAACTCAATTTGAGGTATTTTTAAACTCAAAATTGAGATGACTCATTAAAAATTTTGAAACAATAAAACTTACGATGAGTAATAGCTTATAATATTTATCATTATATTGATTAAAATAAAAAGAATCCGTGTCAATTTTAAATTTAAAAATATTTTGAGCTGTATTTAAAAAGTCAATAATGATGAAATAATATACAATAAAAAGTCAATAATGATGAAATAATATACAATAAAAAAATCTTTAAAAAAATGGACCTCGAGTTTGAATGACCTAATGGATATATATATATATATATATATATATATATATATATATATATATATATAATGACACAATTATCTTATTTTAACTATAATTTTATTATAATTAGTGTGAGTGTATTTACTTTAAATAATAACATTTATTTGTATATGTACACAAAATCATCTCTTACCAAATGACACCGTGAAGAATATTATATAATTAGTATGCAGTTATGGCTTACTCCTAAACTATTAGTTAAATAACCCCAATATTATAAACTTTAATATAAAGACTTAGTTTTGTTAAAATTGAAAATTATTTTTTCTTCTCCAATTTTAATGAATATTCATACATCCGATTGCTCAACCAAATGCGTCTACAATGCTATGGATGAAGATAATAGACGAAATATCAGTAATGGAGTGGACTGTTAGAATTTAAGAATAAAATATTGCACACAATCACAAGAAATTAAAGAAGAACGAAAATAAAGACACTATATATTTAGATTCATCTATTTGATAAATTATACTTGTATAATGTATTAATTACATGTTTTATACGCTCTACAAACAAAATTTATATAGTAACTAAAAAATTCTAACTATTATATATCCTTGCCTCAAACTCATAAGACTCAATACAGTAGTAAAACTCAAGATTGAACTACTATTAAATCTTCAAATCTAAATATATGTTTGGCTTTCAGGTTGCTCCTCCCTTTCAAACTCAACTTGCTCATCAGCGAGTGGGGTAGCTAGCCACTCGCTTAACGGGTACGTAGCGAAACCTTTGACTATTCTGTCGTAGTGGCTGAGTTAGACTTGCAATTGTAAGTTAATCCCAATAAGGAGTCTTGTCCAAAAAAAATGATGGAAAATGATATACATGTCAACAAATATTTGATGAAGTTGAATTGCGACCAACGTAAAAGTGTATGCGATAAGATAAAATAAATTAAAGTGTGACATTTCTGAATTCTTACATATCCTATGTATACACATATATCGCAATCATAATTCGATTAAAAATTTTCACAATATATAACAAAACTCCAAAAGATAATTTCACGAAGAAGAGTCGCATCCAAAATAAAACGTTATAATTGACCACAAAGTTTTATATCTACTTTGATGTTAAAGATATGGCTTTTCTCGAAGGAACTGAAATGACCTAATGTGGCAAAATTAGTTAGGCCTTATCATACTTTAACGCTCTATTTTTGAGTTTTAAAATGGACAGAAAAAAAAGAAATGAACAGAAAATTTAAGTTTTTTTTTTCAATTCTTATGTTTCTGAGTTTTTTAATAAACGGAAAAGAAAAAAAATTGATAGAAAACTTAGCCACTTTTCCTACCAAAGTTTTCCGTCCAAAATTGGCCTGATTTGGACTGAAAAAAAATTAGAATAAGTAATATTTTTATAATTCTCATATTATCCTCAACTTTTAATATAATAAATTTTAAATTACAACTCATGTCCTCAATTTTAAATTTTCTATTCTTTTCTATTAAAAACTCAGAAACGACACAAAGGAAAACTTTAAATTTTCTATTCTTTTCTTTTATGTTCTAATTTAAGTTTTCTATTCTTTTCTTTTCTGTTCAAAACTCAGAAACAGAGTGTAAATCATGAAATTTTCTAAGGTATATAATATATATATATATATATGAAAAAATATATATATACATAGTTGTGTAATACACAGTCGTCTATGATGATAATTTTTTTGGACTATGACGACTGCTGTGTATATATATACATATAGCCTATCTATATATCTATCTTCTTTTATCCCTATATTTATCTTCTTTTTATCCCTATCGAACACAAAAAGTTCACAATTTGTTTGCCTAATTAACAACTAAATCTTTATATAATCTTAGTATTGTGTCACAATAAAATTAAGGTTAGTAAACTTAGTTCTACCACAAAAAGGTAGGATACTATATATATTAAGCTAAATATAAAAAAATACATTGACCTCTATTTTATTCTCATAATTTTATTAATTTCTTTTCTTTTTTCTTTTTAGTGTAATGATGAGGCTAAACTCCAAAGAGCCAACATTAAAATTCTAATGGAGTCCTTATATATAGTATTAATTTCCACTATAATCCTAGTTAAATAGTATATTCTTTTTAAAAAAAAATTTTGTTGGTGAGGGATATAGTTCATGTTTAATAAAAGAAAAAGGAAACAATTATTGAAACCTTTGCTAATTAACTTTCTTTAGCTTAAGTTTGTGAATATTTTCAAAGTTTTGATTCTTCATGATAATCAATCATGTTTGTTTCTTTTTTATCTGATTTGGTGCTTTTTCTTTTACATTATGATCACTGACCTATGTATGAATGAAAGCCACCACAATATGACCCGGAAACCGCCCGGCCCCGCCACTTTAGAAAAATTGAATGGCATAATCTAGCCTAGTCCCACAAACTTTGTCCTGGTCAGGATTATTGGCGTAGATGGGTCCCACGTACAATTATTAGAGTCTGTACAATATATGGGCCGTATATTATGTACTACTAGCTATAACCCGTGCCTGAAGGCACGGCGTCACGAAAAATTAAATTAAAATTTAAAAAATATTACATTAACTAAAGACACATATTACCAAAACAATTAATACAAACTCAATCATCGAGCTATTTAGTAGCGATAACCCGCGCCTGAAGGCAATGTATAATTCTCAAAAAACTAAATTGAGAGTTATTTTGCGGCAACATGTGATATCTAGGACTTGCACTGCTCTTTCTCAACAAACACATGCTATTAAGAGGAGAATCAACTCCTAGTGACACAAAATAGACGCATCATGTACATATAACCATCTTGAAATTAGATTATATTAATACCAGTGCATGATGTATATATAACAACATAAAGGCACAACGTAATGAAAAATATTACATTATCTAAAGACATACCAACACAACAATTAATACATACTCAATCATCAACACATATCCAACCACCAAAACATCAAGCTAGTCGGTACTAATTTCAAAAAATTTCGCCAGAGTTTCCTTTAAAAATAGAACTCCAAAAAATTTTAAACCTGTCTACAAAACTTACAATCATCAATACATATACAAACCACCAAAAAAATAATCATTCCAGACCAAAAAATCATCATAACCATGTATAATTAGTTAACTTTACAAACGATGGAACCAAAAATATACAAATATGTAGAAAATAGAGAAACATTTTGAGCATATTTCCCCATTACTTTACAGCTTACACAGCTTACACCACGTATCCTTCAATGTATACCTGAAAATATTAAAAATATAAAAATTATAAAAATATGAGTCAAAATAAAACAACTGTAAATCCGAAACATAAGAACTCTTACTTTACTTTATGAACAACACAACGCTTTGAAAGACCTCGTCACTCGGTCCTAATAAAAGTTTTGAGAAAAGATATCAGTACCTGATCCTCAACCTTCATATGTTTTGAGAAAAACTTGACAACATGACATTCTTTAGTCAAAGGTCGCAAACCCCTGCAGTAGCAAAAGAAACATGATACACAAACTACTCAATTTGACTATTGTCATAAGTTTCTCTCTCCCATTTTCGCTACCTGAAGTAATTTTTTTAGAATTAAGAATAAACTGATATTAATGAGAATGTTCGACTGTGCTATTCTCCATTAAGACTCGATTCAAATCTTTAGCCTTTGTTTGAATTTCTGGATCCTAAGACAAAGTCTCACACACTCATTTTAATTGGTTTACATAATTAAAGAAATTATTTTTCCTACTGATCATAAAAAAGAATGCATGATGGAGATGGAGATAGAGATGGAGATATAAATGACATCCACAGACACAGGAAAAGTAAGATAACATCAAAAAGACCAATTTCTTTTAGGAGTCGGTCTATACATAATGCTAAGCTTGAAAAAAATAAATTCCATGGAAAAAAAATCTACAATACTAATGTATACCAAAAAACAATCTATAATTATGAAAGCAATACAAATTTTCACTAAACTCAATATGAAAGTAAATAGCTTAATTTTTTTAATGTAAATCATGATTCATTGGCTAACTAAAAATTCATATAAGGTTATAATTTCTCCTTTACTTCCAGAACTCGCAATTTCTTGTTTTCTCTTTTATACTATAAGACAATGAGTACTCAAAAAAACCACCATCACCAAAAAAAGACACAAACAAACACTTCAAAAAGAGTAAAAATCAAGATGGCTCAAGTTAAGATAGGTTGTTTCAATATGTTCAAGGACTAAATGCTACTATTGGGCTCAATGTGAACTTAAAATTGAAGGTTAATATCAATAGTACTCGTGAGACAGTTAATTTGAGACTTGATTCGGGCTCAAGTGGTTACTATAAATATGTTTAATAACGCCACCCGCCTTCTCATCTCCGGCAGCTATAACTACGACAGTTCGTAATATTGGACTTGCGGACTGTTGTCCATTCCCAAACGTCTAAGAGCGAATCTAATCAGGTACTTTTCAATTTTTAATCTATCTCAAAATGACAATATTAGGTGCTGTCAATTAGTTTTGAAATTAGGGTATTGGAAATTTGAATTAGGAACATCCCAGTCCGAGGGTTTTGATTTTGATATGAATTTTGATATTGGTTAGGGAAAATGTTAATCAAAAATTCTAATTTCAAGATTACTAAAGGAGTAGACTAAATGTACGACATACATTAAAACTAACAAATGAAGAGCTTTTCAAATCAAGAATCTAACAAAACAATTTTTCTACCAAGAAAGAAGTTTGTTGATTGCTTGGACCGTAACAAAAGTCATGAACCAATTACCTGACCTAAGTTGCAAAACATTAAAAAAGGTAGTAATATTTACACAGAGTCCAACAACACCTCCGGATATACGATATTTGTCGTGATAGATGATTCATTAGGAGGGAGAAGGACACTGATGCGATCAGCCGACGTGCACCTAGACATGGCCACATATAGGTGACCGTGGCTGAATACAGGCAAGCGCATATCTACACCAACAAACTTGACTGACTGGCCTTGCGACTTATTGATTGTCATAGCATATGTTAAGCGTACTGGGAATTGGCGTCTAGTCATTTGAAATGGTAAATCTTTGGACGACGGTGATAATGATATCCGCGGGATGAAACACAAATTCGAAGATTTGTCACCAGTTAGAATTCTAGCCTCAATAACCCGCGATGCGCACTTGACCACCATTAGTCTAGTCCCGTTACAGAGTCCATCTTTCGGGGCTATATTCCTCAACAATATGATGGGGCACCCGACCTTTAGCTCCAACTTGAAAGGCGGTAAACCAGGCGGGTTTAGAGAATTTAAAAACTCACTTGGATATTGATTAGTGATAGAACGACAAAGTTCGTCCCCATCTGACACCTTGTCAGCTGCCAAGTAGGTATACGTCTCGCCAGGATAAATTTGTAGAGCAGCATCATTGATGGCGCATACATCATCATTCCGAGCAGAAAGAATTGTGCGCTCAGTTAAGTAGGATGGGGTTACCACACTGAGCACATCTAGTTGTGGATAAACTCTGAAAATTAGTTCATGCAGAGTTCGACACCTGTGTATCGTTGGAGGAAGTTCCACAGTATCTTGCGTACCGATCCCAATCTAAATATGATGTGAAACATATCAGTACATATAAATGAATAATTAAATGAATAATCTATAATATAAATCACCTCCTCCAAGAAGGATGCGTGAGAAGCATTTGCAGGATGATTGCTATTCAGACGCATGTTTATGCTCAAAGTCAATACGCACACACTCGCCCACATTTTAGAACGTCTTAAAGATGCACCAACAATTTGTTCTCGCTGACCCTTAGGTATCACCGGTAGTATTTGACGAAAATCCCCGCCAAGCACAATCGTGATACCACCGAATGGTCGATTATCATCACGGACGTCACGAAGTGTGCGATCAACTGCCTCAACACCATGTCGATGCTGCATGGGAACTTCGTCCCATATTATCAAGCGAGCCTCCCTAAATAATTCCCCATGCGGTGACTGTTTGCTGAAACCACAGACCGAGCTTTCTATGATATCGAATGGAATGCAAAATGTAGAATGAGCTGTCCGACCGCCTAACAACAACAACGATGCAATTCCTGATGAAGCAACTGTAATGACGATATGACCCTCGCTGCGCATTTTAGTGGTGATGGTGTTGTACAAAAAGGTTTTCCCAGTTCCTGCACCTCCGCTGAGGAAAAACATTTTGCCCTGATTTTCAGCAACGGAGATAGTGATAGCATCATAAGCCGTACGTTGAGCATTATTTAAAACATCAATATTCAAAAGGTCATTCAGTTGATTAGCTTCATTTCGTAGTTGCATATGATCGATCAACAATCTATTACCTGAAATAGAACTCCAATTTTGAACAGGGTGTGGCATAGGTGGGAAGTCATCCAATTTTTTGCCAGATTCATGTAGCAACTGATCAATCAAATATAAACCGTAATCTTCGATTTGAGACTGTGTTGGATCGTATATGCCAAAATTTGATTGTAGCTTGTGACGAAGATCATCACATATATGGACGGAGAATTGATTCCACAAACTGCATGGTTGTATTGGGGAGCATTCTACCAGAATGATGCAGAATAGTCTCCGTAACTGGTATCCTGTATTCATGGTTGAAGCCTCCTGGAGACATTGTACCCACTCTGCATCATCTTCCAAGAGCCCCATAGCTACACACGCTGATTTAAAACTATCATGAAACACACCATTGATCGTGCGTAGACCATCAAAAGAACGCGGTCCTCTGACAACTGTTAATAGCAATCGAAGGTAAAATCGCTCCCCAGAATTGGGCGTAGCAAAGTATAATCTGCCAATTGCAAACCCACTCTGTCTCGGAGTCCAAATCTTCCGACCTTTGTTCCAAACGAAATGTTGGGGAAATTCTTGGTATGTGTAGGCACGTGCAACATCATTTGAAGAACAACAGTCAAAGAATCCGGTCAGAGTTGTGATTTGACTCCTAGACCCAAGTCTTATTGTTTCAAGTGTTTTAGTAGGATCGTAAACAACTTGATGCATCCCAGGTAAATGTAGATCTAGTCGTACAACCGAAGGAATTTCTTCATGAAGAGGATAACCGAAGATTCGCCATGCAGCCTCTGTCGGTCCAATATACCTTGCATCAAGGTATTGTTTTATCTCATTGTTTCCATCTGGTCCCTCCAAAACCATAGTTGTGCGGTCATGACCTTTGTAAATGTACTTATGGATATATTTGACGGACCTCATTCCTGCACAGACCTCCACATTTATATGACAGTTGAACTTTCTTGATAGGTGTGGATTATAAGGTACGACGTCTCGATTATCAAATGTATGCCCTCTGGTGGTGTAAGACTGACCATTACGGCGACGACGGTAAACAGGGTACCCATGTTCATCCATAGTAGTTGAATCTGCAAAGGCTTTTGGATAATGGAACCGGCATGCACCGTTCACCATGCAAGTTGAATAAGGGTTTCGAGAACCACAGGGACCATGAACCATACAACTCTTGATTGTTTCGTACAGAGTTGGATCAGTGGATGGATCTGGGAATTCAGCACTAACTAACCGATCCACTTGTGCAGTTGTCTGAATCTTGTCAGGGCCATGAAGGAAGAATAAAGCATGCATATGTGGTAACCCTCGTTTTTGGAACTCAATGGTGAATACATGAGCAACTTTTCGACCAAAAATCTGTTCATTTTTTACCTCATGCATCAGGGCACGCCGTTTTAACTCAAAAACACGGGCAACTATGTCTGGACGATCCAAAGAGGTTTGGTGTTCTAGTAAGGCAGCTGTTATTTCGGGCCATTTTGGGTTGGCCGTCATGGTGAGAAAGATGTCAGGGTGTTGGTGGTACCTTGTAATAGCCATAGAGTCATGAAAAATCTGGCTCATGTTACGTGCACTCCCAGTAAAGGACGATGGCAGGACAAAGCGTTGTCCGATCTGATCGGGGCCCAACTCATCAACACTGCCGTCACACAAATTTGCATAAATCTCACGACGCAACTTATCCTGATTGAGTCTGATATAAGACAATCTGTTTTGCTCTGTTGATGCCCAAGCATCTACTATAAACTCTTGAAATAACTTTCCTCCTCTAAGAATTGTAGAATACTCGGTGGGACGTGGAAACACACGATAACTGTAAAATTGCATCTGTGTCATCCTTCTTACTGAAAAATCATTTTGTTCGGAGTTCCACTGTCGTAGACCAGGTTCCCAACCAAGCTCACCAGTAGGGAATAGAAGTACATAGTGTAATGGTAAATATGCCGGATGACACTCATTGATCTGGCTCAGGGCTCTATTATCTCCTTTTAGGTGCAGAACAATATCCCGCATACCACTACTCTCACTACCATCACCAGGCAAAATCACAGCTATTTCATCAGTGGTTGGAAGATTGTACTGATGCCTATTAGTTGATGAGGTGTAATGAAGGTGAGCACGTAAATCATGATCTGAAGATTCTGACTCAGTTAGTATTTCATGGGCACGTTTGTACTTTGAAGCAAAATGATTCACTGACAACAAACAATTCTGTACAGTGTTGAGGACATCTCGACACAAGTTATTATTCCGCGCACACCGAATATCCAATGCAGTGGCTGGGTCATATATGTACAACTGACAGTAGATGGGTGAGCAACCATCCGGGGGTAACAATGACCCTGTACGGTGACGTAATTCTCCATAGATAGTGAATGATGTTGGCCCACTTGAGTTGAGTAATCTGTCGTCAAGCTTAGCACCCAAGCTCGTGAAAGCATTAGCTGCATTGTACTCCCTAATATGCCGACGAAATGATTTTGCTTGACCATCATGGCCATCAAACAATGCACGAATAGGAGGTGGGGGTGCAATGAGTTCCGGTAACTTAATTTTGCCTTGTAGACAACATGTTCCGAATCTTGGATTGGACAATCCTGTGCGAGATAATCGTTCGTCCCGCCAATGTAAGGCTGAACAATAAGGACACTGAATATTCATCGGCCCGAGAAAATGACGCTCATTATTGACAGGGATAAAAACATTCATTTCGTCATCACTAAACATACTGTCAACATCGATAAAGGGTTCTGGTGGGAATCTACAAATAAAAATTGTATGTACACAAATATGAGAAGTAAGAAAATAGTAGGCAACTAATAAACTATGTAGAATATACATACACTGTTAGATCTGCCAGAACAGGAGATGACGTCATGAGGACATTGTCGTCAGTTTGATGAGAATGTGGTGCTACATCGGGGACAACTTCATAGTGAGCAAAGCTTGTCTCTAAATTTCGAGGCGACGGTAAAGGTCGCGCCAGAATAGGTGAGAATAAAGCAGAGTCAGCTGGAATGAAAACTGGGTCGGACGCAATTGTAGGTGTTAGATAACATTCAAAATTATTTGTCCGCGACCTTTTTTGTGGAAGGTGTGCTATGGTGGCTCGGTGCAATGGAGTCAGGTCTTGCAGATCATGACGTAAGGGTTGTGGGGGAGTGTAAATCACTGGTATTTTCCTATACAACTATCAAACAGGGGAAAGACAATACATTACAACTATATTTTTCTTAAGAGCAAAAGAGATACGTATCAACTAATTGATCTAAAAACTTACCAAAGAGGTAGACATATTTTCTTTTCCATTTGTCCGACAATTAGTGGGCGTGTGACATACTCGTGTTTCCCGCACAAGTACGCATTCATTCTGGCATTGCAGGTAGTTAGTTTTATGTATTTTAATCCAAATACAAACAATGACAATAGTAATTGTACCTCGACATTGCACAATTGAGTAGGCGAATGTTCAGCCAATATTGTACGAAGAGATGGTTGGGAATGCGAGGGGACTGCAGTAACCATGTTAGCAAGTAGAGCATGCTTGGAGAATTGGGAGAGGGACTTTGGTGGTGTTAATACTGGAAAGTCTTTGGGTAGAGGTTGAGTGTACTTCTCAGAACGCTCTCTTTCCCGACGTGCGCGTTGTGCCATCTTATGCCGCGAGCACGTACTACTATCATTGCGATTTCGTTCGCGTCTAGCACTCTGGGCCTTAATTTAGAGGAAAAGAAATTTGATGCGGGAGCCTAAGATAGGAAGTGATGTGTGAAATAAGTTAAATAATTAGCGAACTAATATAATTTCAAATCCCTGATAGAAATTGCATTAATTTACTGCAAGTAAACACAACGTAACAATTTACGAAGGGGAAACAAAAAAATTAAGAAAACTAACAATAGAGTTGTGTGTGCGTGAGAGAGATGTGTAAGGGTGAGAGTGAAGGGTGAGGAACTCAAAAATATTAACGACAATATAGTGTATATCGCTCTAACCGAAATACCAACACGTTAGATAGCTATTAGATATGATGTGTTAAATAATTTTTATAAATACTTGAAGAACGATCAGTACAACATACCGATTGAGTAACCCAATTTTCTTTTCCTGTTGAGCTGCCATTTTTTTGTTTCCCCTTCATCGAAGATGGAGCGATTCTTAGGTTGTTCAAGTGATTCACATTTGAATTCACCTAGGAAGTACAAAATAAAGCATTAGGTTAGCATGTCCTAAAAACATAACTTTTTAAAATCAAATTCATAAGAAATATCGCTCTCATAATAATACCACAACACAACAATTCTACTCGATGATGGTATGGAGTCGTGTGTGCGTGAGAGAGAAGTTTAAGAGTGAGCGTGAGACTGAGACCGACAATTTAGTGTATAATGCTCTAAACAATTTTTATCAAAAGATAAACAATGATTAGTACAACATACCGGTTGATTAAACCAATTTTCTTTTGAATAGAACCAATTTTTTCTTTCCCCTTCGTTGAAGATGGATTAACACTTAGGTTATTCAAGTGATTCACATGTGAATTCTCCTAGGAAGTACAAAATAAGACATTAGTAAAAAAAATGCAAACTAATATCAAATTTTTTTTTATAACAATACCAGTAATGTTACCTTATCCATATGTAATTGATTAAACGCACATTCAGACAAAACATTGACAGGTATGTTGTTTCTATCACTTGGATCAACCTGTAAGAGCAAACTTAATAAATTAAACATGAGCAAATGAAGCTGCAAAGACAGATTTCATATCTTGAATATCACGACAAAAATTTAACATTTGATCAAAACTACATTCAATCTTCCGAGCCTAGCTCTTTTATTTTTAATTTTTAATTTTGTTTTACTATATATTTATACTGTAGATTGTTCTGTAAGAGAGGAAGTTGAATCAGAATAAAAGGTTGAGTTGATTTTCTTGACATCTTCAGTTAATTGGTGTCATTTTTCATTAAGAATAATTTCCATGAAAAGGATTTCAACGAATTTGATTTTCTGGAAGAAAACAAAAAGAACATCCAAATATATAAGAATCTATGTGATAAGGTTTAAGTTCCTGGATAATGTGATTACGCGTTAGGAGGCACATGAAAGTGAGGAATTCAATACATCAGAAAGGAAAAAAAAAACAATAAAAAAGAAATTTAAAAGTTTTCTCCACATAAATAGTTGTCAAGTGTAATTAAATAGAATATTAGATATAACTTTATCAACACTAACTCTGATTAGTTTTCATCTAACTTACTCAAATAGTGAAAATTAGACATCGTGACACTTAATCATTAGGAACACATGCAATAATTTATTTAATAAAGGAATTAGAGAAAATACTTTTTTCTTAATGTGGTAGTTCTAATTGAAGTAGCTTTAAAACATTAAACTCACAACACATAAAAATGAACAATACAGAACAAACAATCTAATACAACATTATTCTTCAATATTCATACAATTCTATAATTCTAAAAGCTGTAAAATATTTCATAACAAATATACTTTTAGTGACAATCAAATGGTATGATTTGTTTAAGTTTTGAAAACATCAAAATTCGATATACCTCTAATGTCGAAGCAGAGGGAGTATTTTTTTTAAAGCCAATACAACTGACTGTTCAATCTAAAGGCCTCCATTTGAATTATAATTTTTTTCGCATTTTAAAGGGTTAAAGGGGTAACATGCGAAAAACAATATGAAAAATTTATATCTTTTCCAACTTTCAAGTTGGAGAAACCTCCATAGACAGTCAAATAGGGTTTAAAGCTCTCACCACAAGTTTTACTTTGGTGAAGACTATAAACTCTTATCTAAATGTAATGAAATACAAATTTAAATCATGCTCATTGATTGCAGAAAGAGAAATTGCAAGAATAGCTTTATGCCAAAGATATGATAGATGATACATTAAACTTAGTAACTAATAGCAAGATATCTTGATTGAGGAAAGAGAAAGTGCAAGAATAGATTTATGCCTTCAAGAATGATACCACAATCAAATAATATCAAATATATAAATTAAAAATTCTCTAATTAGATGAATCATACATGTCCATATATTGCATACTCAAATCACCATGGATCTGAGTCTGAATGATGTCTTCAACTACTTCTGCAAACAAAAGTAAAAACTCCACATTTTCTATTTTCAACACTAAGAGTGCAGGACTAACAGTAATTCTGCAATCAGTATGTGTAGTTATCATAAATAACATCTTACGTCTCTTTGCATATACAACTTAACCAAGAACCTATTAATAAGAAAACTTGAACTTAGAGGCATTTAAATATCTACTTGGAACCAATAGTCACATAAGAGAGGAATTCAAATTATGAATTAATCTGCTGTGCTTGCTTGTTATGCGACTAATAAATTCAATTTCAAACACAAGAAGTTACTCTGAGCTTCCAACCAACAAACTCACGAAAATCATTGATTCTTAAATTACTATTAAATGTTATGCTATATTTAATGAAACTTTGTATACTAAATATATAATTATTGCACATAAGTTGATCCAATATTGTTCCTACTGAAGAAAGAAAGAGTACAGATGCATACTTGAGAGAGGAGAAAAAAAGAAGCCCTAAACCAGCCATAAAATTTCTCTCTTCAGTGGCTCAACGATTCCTCCGTCTTCCGCCACAATATAATGGTCTTCAGTCACAGGAATTAACCCCAAACAGATGTTAACCCCAAAAGTTTTGATGGTCCACATGATAATGGCAATATTATGAGATTTATCAAGCCTAACATTGTTTTATGTTTTCTACGCAGTAAAAGAAGAAAATGGACAGAAATGGTAAAGTCGTATGATTCGATTGAAGACTTGGCTACTCTTCGCGGAAGAAAGAAGTTGTCATCAGTTTGTTTCCATTTAGAATTTTACCCCATACAAGTTTATGTTCAGACAAAATTTGAAAAAAAGAAAAATAAACAAAAATACTCTGGCTTAAGCATATTCAACAACAATACTCTGGCTTAAACAAAAATACTCTCAGAACATAAATAAAACAACAAAAAAAGAAAAATAACATAAACATATTCAATCTATAAACAAAAATCATGGAAATCGAAATAAAATGCCTAATAATGATCCAGAAACCAAACAAAGCTCAAATTAAGCATATTAGTAAATCAAAGAAAAGGGTAATAAATTTTCATTCTAAAAATCATGGAAAAAAGGATAAAACCTTTCGGTGTTTGGAGACTCTGGCTTTCTCATTCATGGTCGGTTGCACTTCAATCTTTTTTGCTCTCTAATAGCGACTGTGTATGCTACGCTGTCAGCGGGAGAGATGACTGTGATGTATGAGATTACTCTGGTAGATTAGGGGCTGGGTATGAGATTTAGGGCTGAGTATGAAAACAACAGACATATTTAGGATCGATAATTGAAAGAGAGATAGAAGACAAACCTTCACGATAACATCGAGCTAGTCGGTATATTTAATGGAATTTGTTTGATACTACTTTGATACTACTATAGATTTAGGTTTCTAGTAATTTTCTTCCAT
The DNA here is from genome assembly GCA_020205505.1 of Panax japonicus. Taxonomy (NCBI): domain Eukaryota; kingdom Viridiplantae; phylum Streptophyta; class Magnoliopsida; order Apiales; family Araliaceae; genus Panax; species Panax japonicus. The sequence continues at coordinate 4,122,049 of CM035106.1, read as the reverse complement.
CTCTCTTATATAGTGGAACAAAATTCAATAATGGGGAAGTGATGGTTGAAATATATACATTGCCAAGAATTGCTACTTTATCCTGGACCATAGAATTGGATTTTGCATTATATAGAAGTGAAAGAATAAGGAAGGGGTATGAGGAATGGCTCAACAACACAATAAAATAATCCTATTAATTTTTTTGACATTTTCTTTTACTTGTATATCTATTTCTTTTACTTGTATATCTATTTTTGCTTACAGTTCCGAGAGATAGTCTAAATAGAACCAAATACAACAATTCAGCTCATCTGAACTGGGCCTTAAATTTTAATGGAGAAGTTGAAAAATCTAAGCTTTCATATGTTTTTTGTATACTACTTTGATACTACTATAGATTTAGGTTTCTAGTAATTTTCTTCCATCTCTCTTATATAGTGGAACAAAATTCAATAATGGGGAAGTGATGGTTGAAATATATACATTGCCAAGAATTGCTACTTTATCCTGGACCATAGAATTGGATTTTGCATTATATAGAAGTGAAAGAATAAGGAAGGGGTATGAGGAATGGCTCAACAACACAATAAAATAATCCTATTAATTTTTTTGACATTTTCTTTTACTTGTATATCTATTTTTGCTTACAGTTCCGAGAGATAGTCTAAATAGAACCAAATACAACAATTCAGCTCATCTGAACTGGGCCTTAAATTTTAATGGAGAAGTTGAAAAATCTAAGCTTTCATATGTTTTTTGTATACTACTTTGATACTACTATAGATTTAGGTTTCTAGTAATTTTCTTCCATCTCTCTTATATAGTGGAACAAAATTCAATAATGGGGAAGTGATGGTTGAAATATATACATTGCCAAGAATTGCTACTTTATCCTGGACCATAGAATTGGATTTTGCATTATATAGAAGTGAAAGAATAAGGAAAAAAAAGTATGTGTTTTCTCAATTATGATAACCCAATCAAGGGAAGAAAAGGGGTTCAAAAACAAAGCATGTAAATATAATTGCTGTTAAAAAATTAGTAAACTTTATTGAAAGGCTGTATGATATGTGTAACACTACAAAAGCTGCAGGAAATTACCATAACTAAGCCCAAAACTTCCCCGTTTTACATTAGGTAAACTATGATCCACATTCCCCTGGAGAAAAAAATCCTCAAACGCTAAAAAAGCATGTGCTACTTAATAACGTATACCAAGTGTTAAAAACTTCATGCTAAATTAAAATTACTGAAGGCTTTAAGATATTGATCGTTGACAATGCCAAAGTATAAGGCACCTCGTATTAATCATCCAGTAAATATTGTTTCAAATTTATGTATTTTTAACGGATACCACATTTAATTTTAATGAACAAAAGGGCATAATTCTGTTCGCTGTCAGAAACCAGTAAATGCAATCAGCAAATTGAAACCAAAATACTACCTGTGGTATACATCAGGTGAATGACGAATACAACATGCTATGTTAAGATAAAACCTTTTACCAAAAAATACTATCTTCAATACTTATGTCTTACTTAATCGTAACCCAACTTTTATGAAATGTCACATCAAAATACATAAATGTCACATCAAAATACACGTCAGCAGCTCTCTCTCTCTTGTCTTCCTTATTCAAATTTCGAACCCACACACACAGATAAGTATTGATGATTGTAAGTTTTGTAGATAAGTTTAGAATTTTCCGGATATCTATTTTTAAAGAAAATTCTGCCGAAATTTAGTAAAATTAGTACCGACTAACTCGATGTTTTGGTGGTTGGATATGTATTGTTGATTGAGTATGTATGTCTTTAAATAATGTAATATTTTTTAAATTTTAATTTAATTTTTCGTTACACCGTGCCTACAGGCACGGGTTATCGCTAGAAGGAATATTGAGTATATATATCTTTATTTTTTATTAATCTTTTCTTTAATTTTTTTGGTCATATACCTCAAAATCGTTGCTAGAAGGAATTTAAGTACTGAACTTTCTTAAAATCTAACATTGAATGTAAAGTTAAATATATCAGTCAAATTAGATCAACCATAAATCTAAAAGATTTATGTTAGGGAATTTTTTGCTCACACTTATCTCATTAAAGCATGATTGTTTCCCTAGGGCATAATTATCTTTGTTTTGATCAGGTGTTTCAAAATGGAGGCGGTCAGTCAGTTCATTTCAGAGATGATCTACAAAACCAAGTTCCATCTTTTGATGATATAGTAAGTATACACTTTCACATGTTTAATTAATAAATTTACTTCCACTTACAACCAATTTTGAAGAGGGTACTTCAAAATTTTAAATTATAATGAAGTATATCATACATTTGTCCAAGTGTTAAGCGTCGGACAGTAGTACTTTAGGTTAAAGTAAAAAATCCATAAAACATAGCTTATAGCATACCTTTTAATTTTATTTCAAAACTTTATTTGAAGCACTTAAATTTGTTTTATTCTACCCAGGCTCCTTATTCTTCGATGTCTGGAATGAGGTACACACATTATTATTATTATATTTTCCCTAATAACATTCTATGGAAATGTACTGCACATTTCATTTAATTTCATCTAATTCATGTTTTTTTTTAATTTGTAATTTACAATGGCACATGCATACAAAATACTTATTTTTGATTCAGGCCTCAAGGTTTTGGCAACCAATCTGGTCAATATGAATTTGATAGAATGTATCCACAACTTCAAAACTCCAACAATTTTCCTGGTACCTATTCTTTCACTTTGTCATATATTAATTTTATAGACTGTACATAAGATTCAATATTATTAATTTTATTTTTGTAAAACCCTTATCTGTTAATCACCAGTATATCACGCTTTCTAGATGCCTAATCTTACACATCGACCTTTTATACAATGAGTTATTACTGGGAATATGAATGACAACATTGGAAATTTTATCTCAAAACATATACGTGTTTGTTCATCTTCTGTTGTAAACACTTGTAATAATCGAACAAATTCATAATATTTGGCCTTAGCCAAGAGCTAAGGATATCCTATAATTAAACAAACAGAAATAGGGACTTGTTTGATCAAATAAATTAAACATCCTAACAATCTTTCTTTTTGTCCAATATATGTTTTCTAACTTCAGGACTCTACAGCCAAAATATAACCAGCAGCACCAACTCGATCAAGCCACAATCACTGGTGCAGTTAATCCCAAAATGGTTAACCCAATGACGACTCAAACCTCAATCCCTTCCGGGTAATAGAACAATTCACATTTCTATTTCATATATATGTTTTTACATTTAACTAATTTTGTTGCTTATATTCCTATGTATACATATTTTTAGAGGCATCGCTCAGCACCCTAGTGGAGCCATTATGTCTTCAAGCATAAATGTTCTTTATCAAGCTCAGCAGGTATAAATACTCTACTTCAGTTAATTTTATGTAAACGTGTTTTTTACACTTATTTTATCGTATAAAAATGCATATTAACATCAATTACACTTTCACCACAAGTTTTGCACATAGTTTGGATTATTTTTTAAAATTTTAATTTAATTTTTGTTTTTGTTTTCATTATCGACAAATTTAGAGGGAACTTCACATGCAAGATGGGATTTTATCAATGCTAAATCCAAACCAAGTTCAGTATTATCATGGGAATGGAGATAATAACTTGAGTTCCCCTTATAACTCGATTCCACAAAACGGGTATGCATAATTATATATCATTTGAGACACTTTAAAACTATGTTGCTCTAAAACAAGTACATTTGATATATGCCACAAAAATGGTTATGAAACAAATCATTCAAAACTCCAATTTAGAAAGGAGACCACAACTTTAATGCCCTAAAGTTCAAGTTCTGAACAGACGGTATATAGAATCCCTAAATAGAAAACCCTTTAGACCCAGTTGCACAATTCAACAATACTGAATCCAGTGTTTTGTGATTGAACATGCAGAGATGAAAAGGATTCCACTGTTACCGTTGTTAGTTGCTGAAACCTATAAATTTAGGGACCAATTTCCACCTGTGGTACGGACCAGGTGAATGATAAACACCACAAACTATCTAAAGAAACAACCTTTCTAATAAGCAGTGGAAAAAAACAACTAAATGCCCTAGAAATTAAACTTCTGAACAGATAATTGGTCCAAGGAAATCCCTAAAAATAAAATTCTATACCTAATTGCACACTTTAGCAACCATAACTACAAAGTTCAAATGTTCTGTAACTGATAAGTCAAGAAACAGAAATGCATGTAAGCAAGTTATTGACATAGATTAAGGGAAGATCGAATCGAACCAGAAAGTAGTTTATTTTTCGAGAAATTAAACTGTTAGAGAATGGCAATGTGGGCGGTGTATGAGATTTAGGGGCAGGGTATGAAAACAACAGACATATTTAGGATCGATAATTGAAAGAGAGATAGAAGACAAACCTGATTTGGGGCGCGAAGGCTTTGGGGCCAAAATTAGGGCTTTGAGCGAGCGAAGGGGAGAAGTGAGCGAGCGAAGGGGAGAAGTTCTGTTTGTGAGCACGTAAGAGGGAAAGAGAGATCGAGAGACTGAGAGAGGAGAGTTTGGCGCTTGCAGAGTTTGTGGTAGAAGAGAGTTCTATTTTGAAATTTGAATAAGTGAGATAGAGGTGAGATAGAGATGTGACGTTTGTCTTTTTTTCTCTCTCTGCTCTCCTTTATATTATAGATTTGTGTTATTGTGTACGGATTCTAGGGCAAGTACAATGACCATGTTGGTCAAGAGTGGAGAATAGTCTAAAGGCGAATTTAAGAAAGGAGGGAAAAAAACAATATTTTGGTAACATATTATTAAAAATATATAGTTGTCTTCTTGTGGATGATTAATTTATCAAATGATAGTGTCAAAATTAATTTATTATGTAACGCTTAGAAAAAAAAAATAGATGGAGAATAAGATACGCCTACCGATACTAAAAAGTAATGATAAATAATTAAGTTTTTTTTATATAAAAAAATTTAAATATATAAGTTAGTTACAAATATTAAGTAACAAAAGAACTATAGTAATTGAATTTTACACAATTATGAAAGTTCATGGTAGTCAAATTTGTAGGTACGTAAAAGTTTTATTCATGAGTTCCATATTTTGGTATTAATTTTTTATATAAAATAAATCAAAATATTATTATTGTAGTTGTTATTTTTCACAATTCTCAACTACTTTAGTATAGTAGAATACTTTTCATCCGACAAGTATAACTTTCTTTAAGTTGTGGATAAATTTTTAGTGAAAAAAAATAGGAATGTTTAGTATGAAATTAATTTTGGTCAATTGATTAATATTGTCGATACGCAGGTCGAAAAATAATCTCTCTATGCGTGTTAATATTGTATTGATCAATTGACTAACTTATTATTAAGTTAACTTCATAGTAATCGGATTTAAAAAAATGATCAACTAGGACAATTATGGTTATCTTGACAAATACTATATATATATTCAATTCTTCTTCAAAAGAAAAAAGGTAGTGCCTCCTATTTTATATTTGTGGATATTTTAATTTTTCTTTTTAATGATCAAGAGAAAATCTCGAATCTATGATTTTGGAGTGTCAAAATTTCAAATTAATTAGAGCAAATTTAAGTACCTCAAGAATCAATTATATTCATTCAACTTAAACTCAAATGACACATAATAAGTGAAATATTTCGTGAACTTAATTGAGTTGTGTTATACATATTGTCTGTTTGCCGATTAGACCTATATAGCTAGCACATTATGATTATTACACTACCATGTTATCTAGTTGACACATAAGTCATAACCAACTCCATAAATTTTCATATGTTAATGTTATGTTTGGATGGGAGGAATAAAATAGATTATTTTTAAAAAATAAAAAAGTATATTTAATTGTTCTATTAAAATAGAATAAATTATTTTTATTTTTCAAAAAATTATGAATTTTATTCTTTGGATAAGGATATAGAATGATTTATTCCAATTAAAATAAAATGAATCATTCCACTCTCCATTATATTTCCTCCTAATTTATTATATTCTTTCATCTATTTCATTTTTTTCAATCTAAAACTAACATACTATTCCTACTAAAATTTAATTGATTTACATATTTTGAAAAAGAAAACTTCAATTGAATTTTCCCAAAGCATATTATAGGTGTAAGTCAATGGAAAGAGAGTCGTAGCTGCCCGCAATTCGAAAGGACCAAATTCCCAATAACACTGGAAAAATAGTGTACGCGTGGCTGGCACATTAAAGAGGTCCCCCCCTACAAATCTAAATCTTTATTAATAAGATACATCTTATTTTAAATTTGGATGAGAAAATATAAGAACAGTTCAGATTCATTTTAATTGATTTGGATAAAAAAATATAAAGACGATTTAAGGGGGTGTATTCAATTAAGATTTTTTTAAAAAAAAATTAAGTGACAAACTTTTGTAGAATTTATGGATTTTAATGACTTTTAAAGACTTTTTTAAAATGACTTTTATAGACTCCATGAAATAAGTAACAGACTTTTATAAACTTTTTATCAAGACTGTGACAGACTTTTGTATATTTCTAATATATAAAATTGAAAGATTATTAGATTAAAGATTAAAATTTTACTACACAGTTAAATTATTATTATATTTTTTAGTGTATATATTATAAATAATAATCCACTGCTTATGATAACAACTTTCAGAAAACATATTATACAAAAATTTCAAGTTCTGACAATATTATTTTATCTAAGCATTAGAATACATATATATTCTAATATATTTATTACATGGATTCTGATCATTCAATTATTGGCTCCATGATTTTAATTTTTTTCCTTCGCAGAAAACGAAATCCACACTCTTGTGTGAGCGTGTGATTCAATACCATATTGATTGTTTTACTACTAAATATATATATATATATATATATATATATATATATATATATATATATATATAATCCGAATCAGGGGTTTACCCCTGATCTTACATACTTAACTCACCTGTAAAAGCTCCCCTCTTATTTTCTCGTTCTCCTCACTTTCACATACACGGACTTGGAAAACACCTCCCCTCTTATTTCTCTCTCATTTTCAGACAAATGAAACCCCTCTCAAAAATCCGATTCGGTGCAAATGCCAAAGCCAGTCGAAAGTAACGATTTGTTGGTCGATTTCTTTTCTCTCATTTTCAGACAAAGGAAGCCCCTGCCCGTGACCTGTGTTGGTGCAAGCAACAAATCGCTACTTTCGACATAGCGATTGTGAATTAGATAAACACATAGTCGAAGCTGCTATGTGTTTATCTAATTCACAATCGCTATGTCGAAAGTAGCGATTTGTTGCTTGCACCAACACAGGTCACGGGAAGGGGCTTCCTTTGTCTGAAAATGAGAGAGAATAAATCGACCAACAAATCGTTACTTTCGACTTGCTTTGGCACTTGCACCGAATCGGATTTTTGAGAGGGTTTCATTTGTCTGAATATGAGAGAGAAATAAGAGGGGAGGAGTTTGCCAAATTCATGTATGTGAAAGTGAGGAGAGAGAAAGAAATAAGAGGGAGGGCTTTTATAGGTGAGCTAACTATGTAAGATCAGGGGTAAGCCCCTGATCCGAATTATATATATATATATATATATATATATATATATATATATATATATAGACAAAGGATCAGGTCCGGACTCCCGGACGGGGAGAAAATCCGGACCTGATTTTTTGTCTTTTTTTTTTTTTTTTTTTTGGTAGAACAACTAAAAAAAAAAAAAAAAAAATTATGGAACTGAAATTTTTCCAAAATAAAGTGTTTTGGGTGTGTTTTTAACACCTACCCCAACCAATGTATGTACAGTCTGCCCAGACTGTACAGACATATTTCGTTATAGGCATCCAAATCACGCCCAAAACACTTTATTTTGGAAAAATTTCAATTCCATAAATTTTTTTTTTTTTTTTTTGTTGTTTCAAAAAAAAAAAAGCAAAAAAAAAAAAAAAAAAAAAATGGTCCGTATTTTAGTAGAGTCCGGGATCCCGGACTGGATCCGGACTCTATATATATATATATATATATATATATATATATAATTACTCCTTGTACCAAATCATGCAGTATAATTAATAATAAAACAAAAGCTTTAAATATATATGCATACATAATCTTCACAATTAATATGAAAGTTTCATGATTTTATCTCACCTTTATTAAACAAATTTCTTTCTACCAATTTATTGTGCCTTTTTCTTCTTTCCTCGAATACACGTACCGCGAGACAGATTAGGTCTTTAGTTATTTGTTTACTTATTAATATATCTTGTTAATTCTCTTAATTATAATATGATTTAATTTTATCCATGTATAAATTAAATGCAATTAGTTGTAAGGCCCAAATTTTATCAAATTAATTTATCCTTCACATATTAATACTTATTAGTCCATAAAAATAAATAACTATTTTGACCTAATAAAAGACAAAGTCCAATTAAATTATTTAAAATATGAATTTAAATGTTATTTTTTTATTTTATTATGTTATTATTATTATTTTCTGGGTATTACATCGCGAATTTGTATTTACACAGCGAATTTTTGGGTTCTCTCTCTTTACTGGCGATCCAAATTTCTACCTTTGTGTTTAATATTTGAAAGTCTTTAGAAATCTTTAGAGATGAGGTCAGACTTTGGATATGAGTTGATAGTTATAATTCTTCTTCTAAAGTCTGTTAAACTCTAGCATTTAATAGAAATCTAAAAAATCTATGACTTTTTGAATACCAAAATATTTTTATAGACTTTGTAAAAATCTTAATTCAATACCACCTAACTTTTAAAGACATTAAAAAAGTTGTAATTGAATACCAGTAAACTTTTATAAACTCTTTAAATATTTTGATTGAATACAACCAAACTTTTAAAATCTTTAAAAGTCTTAATTGAATACACCACCCTTAGATTTATTTTAATTGATTTGGGCAGAGAAAGATGGTGGGAGAGGAAGAGGAAGAGAGTGAAAATAAAAATGAGATTATTGAAACGGAGAGAGAATTATTAATTTATTACGTCATGCCTTCAGACATGAGTAATTACTAGTATTTAAAATGAACCACCAAATAACTTCAATTTTCAAACTTCCAATAACCAATCCAATGCTAACACCTTCAATCACAATAGTAAACAAACTCCGCTAAAAGTGATCTATTTTTCTTCTATCGACGGTATAAATTTATAAAGAATTCCTGCTATATATTTTGAAATTTTTTAACTTAATTATAATTATGATGTATATTAATTTATGAGATTAGATAAAATTATAAAATTAGTTCACTGTATCAAATATATTATAAAAATATTATTAATTAAATTTATCCACTTAACTCATAATAAAAATATTCAGATTGTGATGTGATTTTTTTTAATTTTAATGACAATTTTGTACATTGTAAGTACTTCAAATGGAAGTATAATATTCTGTCCATTGTGCCAGCAACATCTAGAAAGTTTTGCTCATCTGTTTTTCGAATGTGAGTATTAAGACATTCTTTTTGAATCCCTTAGGGAGTGTTTGATAAAAAATTGAATGAATCTGAATCTGAATCTGAATCTGAATGAGCTGAATTTGAATCTAAATGAGAAAAGTTATTTGATAATTGACATGTCTGAAACATCTGAATGACAAAACTTTATTGTTTTATCCCTCTGAAAAAAATTCAAAATTGTTGTAAATTTATTTAATATTACTTAATATAATAGTTAATTTTTTTAATTTTTTTTACTTCATTCTGCCATTCAGCTAAAAAAATTTGACTTAGCCATTCAGCTCGTTCATCTTATCGATTCAACCATTCAAACAAAAATAAACGCACTTACCGATTCAGTCATTCAGATTCAGCTCTAAACAAACACCCCCTTTGTAAGACCCCATCATTTATGAATAAAGAATAATTTTCTCGAAATATATATATATTTTTGAATATTATGGTGTGCATTTAATATAATATTATAGTTGTGGGTAATATTTATAAATTTTATAAAATAAGCAAGTGATTATATAATAATCGATTGGTCGGAGAATGTTGGTTTTAACAGGGAATTTTCATACGACGACATAATCATTGGTGGACCCCACAACGAAAGTATTATCGTAGTTAGAAAAACAACAGAATTATCTTTTTATAAAAATAACGGCGGAAGTGTTACCGTTAAAACTGTTGAACTATCCGGTAGTAAAAGTACAGTAATACGCGTGGTTGCATAGTAGCACACTGTATTGATTATTGATGCTTACGTGAGAAGTCACTCAGTTATACTCAATTATTGCTACAGTCATTGCTGCATCATATCTCTCATATTATTGATTTAATTATTGTCACAGTATCATCTGTATAATATGTTATATTATTAAATCAATAATTGAGACGGCAAAGTTATTCATATTATTATTTGCAATATTGACAATGCCTTGAAGTTCTATCAAGGAGAGGTTTGGTCACCTAATTGCGCGCTAATAAGGAAAAATTCTTATCGAAAAGCCCCCTCTTTCTTGGGAACGACCTGGTTGTTAAATATTTTGAATTATAATATTAATGATGAATAAGTTCGTGTTTATTAAAGATGAAATTGATAGTTACATTGTGATGGAATTATTAGTGTTAGTGAAAATCGACATTTATTTCAATAATAATTGATGTCTAGAGGTTATATTGACCAATTGGGTATTTAACCGGATAATTGAGCAATTAATTGCTATTAATTCATATGATTATAACTATTTATTCACATGTGTGTACTATTGATTCACATTCTTGTACTATTAGGGGAGATGGTGCAAGATTGATAATACTTGCATGACTAAGTTAAAAATGGAGGTATAGTTAAAGGTACCATACTGTAATTCATATTTTCACATAATTATAACTATTGATTCACATGATTGAACTGTTGATTCACATTATTTACTATTAGGAGAGGTGGTGCAAGTTTGATAATACTTGCAGGACTAAATTAAAAATGAAAGAAAAGTTGAAGGTATTGTACTGTAATATTTTGAACCCCAAAACGTGCAATTATCGAAACTATATTTTCCTATAAACAGAAGCTCATTCTTCCTTCATTTCTCACCAATTCACTAAAGCTTTAGAGCAATTATTATAGAGAGAAATTATAGAGAGAAAGAAGAAGAGAAGTCTGCTAACTCATTATTCCAATATCCAGTTTCTTCTAAGGTAAGAGATATTATTCTTTCGTATTCATGAAGAGAGTTATTTTCTTTCAATACTCGTAAGGGTTGTTATTCCATTCTTTATTATTATGTTGGAATAACCTGTCTATGCGAAGTACCACATACATGGTGAAATTCTTCTGTTATTCCATTCTTTATTATTCTGTCGGAATAACCTGTCTGTGCGGTCTATCACATGCCTGGTGAATTTTGTTGTTATTCCATTCTTTATTATTATGTTAAAATATCCTGTCTGTGCGGATTACGCATGACCTGATTCCATTCCTTATTATTCTATTGGAATATCATGTCTATGCGGATTACGCATTACCTAGTTCCATTCTTTATTATTCTGTTAGAAATAACCTGTCTGTGCGGTCTATCGCATGCCTGGTGAATTCTTCTGTTATTTCATTCTTTATTATTCTATTGGAATAACCTGTCTATGTGGATTACCACATGCATGGTGAATGATCCTTCGTATTCATTCCTTATTAAATTGTGAAAATGATCTATCTACGTGGATTATCGCATGGCGGGCGAAAATCTATTTACAGTTTCATATATTCTATTATACTCAATTGGTTAAAGTTTTGACTTCTATACTCCATGAAATTAGTATTATATCGTGGATATTTGCACTTCATCCAATATCTTTTCATGGAAATATTCTTCTGAGCATTCTTAAATTTTACTCCACAAAGCAGTATCATGTTAACAATTTGGACGTTATTGATTTCAGGATAAATTAACTTATAAATCTTTAAAATTTATTCTTGAACTTATTTTATTGAATTATTATGTCATTGTCATCATTCTCATATTGTGATGAAAGTCATCTTTGGCTTACGTGCATAGATGGACTCGGTATGATTATGACCAGGGATCATTCGGTATAATCATGACCTGTAATGTTATAAATGATGTGGTAAAAGTCCTCAGTAGCCTGTAGTGCATTGATGGACAATTTTTGGTAAGATTATGACCAGGGATTATTCGGTATATTCATGACCATTGATGATTTAATGAATATCCTTGGCCCGTAGTGCAAGGATGATTCGATGATGTGATTTATTTATTAAGCTGAGTCTCAGAGATAAAAATTGATGAAAATATTTTAAATCATAGAAGATAGTAGATATCATGCTCTACTTGACTCTTCTAATGGACTGCTTATTCCGCTGCAGTTAAACTTGATGTCTATTGTATTTTATCAGTTTAACATTGTTGAAGACTAATGATAATTTATTCTGCATTATCTTAGTCATAATATTTCTTACTGAGCTAGTTAAGCTCACCCTTTACTTTCATTGTTCTCTTCAGGAAATGAGAATATAGCCGGGACTAGTCGGGGAACGGAGTGACGGTCCAAATGATAGCATTAGTAGTCTTCACTATTGTGTTAAATAGTGTGATAATAAATATAATGAGGACTCCATTGAGTGTGGATATTGTCTAGATGACAATATTTGAATTAAAACTCACAGCATATGTTTTGTCGTATTTTATACGACTGTTGTATAATTAAGTTGTATTTGAATTTTGTACCATGTATTTGGCGACTCAAGATGGATGATGTATACCTATTTTGGGAGCGTCACACCCTTAGTTTGATAATTGACAGACTTTTTCAAGGCACCAAGCTCACGAAAGAAATTCTTAGTCTCACATTTGTTGTTACCTTCTACAAGATTTGGGATGCAAGGAACAAAAAGATCCATTAGGATAAACTACCACATCCGGCAGCTCTAACTAGGGATGTAATTACTACTATTAAATCTAGGTTATCTTAAGCTAAATATTTTATTTAGGCTACTCATTTTTGTCAATATTATTGTAACTGGCTTTTGTAAATTGTGATTTTTTTCACTAATTTTATAGCTCCATCATCTTTTAGCCTGTCATTAGATGATTAAGCTATATCTCTGGGGTATGCCCTTAGCCAATGTATTTTTTGGTCTCATTTATATAACAAGCAAACTTAGCAAAATAAATATATTATATTAATTTAAATTAAATAAAATCACATATATTATGAAATTAAGGATACACAAATTGACTTGGAAAAATATAAAATGATTTTTTTTATTGAATCTAAAGTATTTTGTTTATATCATACTTTCTAAAAGTATAAATAATTAAATTTATTTATTTTTGATAGTAAAATCTCTTTTTATTAAAGAGTGGCATATTTATAAATAAGTTCATTTGACTTTATATCATTTTATGTCAATATATTTATAAATGTGCGACTTATTATTATAAATTAAATAAATATCTTAATGTGTGGAATTGTTTTTTAGTGTTCAGTTATTAACTTTTAAGGCGTTTGTTGAGATTGGACCTCCAAACGTTGTATCATTATTGATGTGTTGTGTTTAAATTTTAAACGTAATATTTATGATTTAAATAAATTATATTTAAATTAAAGTACTTCTAAACCAAAAAAATAATAATTTAAGTTTTAAATGCATTAAACTCTCCAAGATTCCAACTGCTAATATATATCTACTTTTTTAAAAATTCCTTGTGATGTTTTTTTTAGTTCTAAACCTAATACTACTAGAAATTTGGACTTGACTAGCGCAGTTGAAATCGAAACAGGTCGACATTTTTGTCTGAATTGGACTAATTACTCAGTTTTGATCAAAATCTAAATTGAACAGGCCGACCACCGGTCGAACTGGTTAACTTGACTTAGTGAACCAACTTTTAATTATTTTTTGTACACATTTTTTTTATTATTAAAATTAACGACTTTTAGTAATATTGTAATTCAACTTTATTATGTTTTAGTTCATAAAAAACGAGAGTTTTTAAAATTTTATTAATTACTAATAATATATATTTTTATATATTTATGATATGACGCCCTCAAAATAGGTCCACACAACCCGTTTTGGGTCACCAAAATACACACTACTTAATCCAAATACAAATCTTCCAATTTACAACTATTAAACTATCGTGCAAAATACGACAACACATAAGCTGTCAGTTTCAATACAAATAACAATACTCACACCCCAAACTATTGATACTTTACATAAAGGTACAGTCGATTATTGTTTTAGGAATTAAAATCTTTGAAAAATTCTCAAGAAAAAACCTTCATACATGGAAGGTCATGCATCTAAGTTATAATAGATGTCATAGGATTTGAGAATTAACCTTGGTTGACCCAATAGAGAAGAACGAGAAGATTACTATCATGTTCATTCCAATGGTGTGTATCTTCTTGCCATATAATTATCTTCATTGTCTCAAACTAAGGATTATATTCCAACCATACTTCAAGGTTATATAGATAATGCTCATAGATATAGTCAGCAAGTGGATGTGCATAACCATATCTTATAATAAAATGAATTTGTATGTGGTTAGACATCATGTATGATAGTGGCAACACACTCTTTAAGCTCTCCGTATAATCACTATTAGAAATTCGACCTATTGCGACAAGATTTAGCGACGGTCGGCACAGAACCGTAGCAATAGGCTTCTATAGCGACGGTCACAGACTGACCGTTGGTATATGTCTCAATAGAGAGCCTATTCCGAGGGTCATATTCTGGCCGTCGATATAGAGGATTTTTTTGGGCCTTTTTAGTGAGGGTCATGAGATGGTTGTTGTTAAAGGCTTAAAAACTCGTTTGGGCACGCACAAAACCCTCCCATTCCCCCCACCCCAAATCATTTCATTTCTGTATCGTGTTCTTAGGACTGAGCAAAAAACGGGTATAACCGAAAAACCGAACACAACCGAAATAATTTAACCGAAATATTCTGACAATTCGGTTATTTTTACTATATCGGTTATATCCGAATTTTTATACGATTTTCGGTTAGTTTTTACGGGTATTAGTTTTGGGTTATTCGATTTAACCGAATAACCGAACAATACTTGTTAAAATAACTATACACTCAGCCCATTCATTCATTACTCTTATCCACAATTCCACAGCACTCACTTTACTCTCTCGGCCCATTACTGAGTCAGATCTACTTTACTCTCTCTCTCTCGGATTTCGAACTCCCTCAGATCCAGACGACCGGACCAGACGGTAGACGCCCAAACCCAGATCTCGATTTCTATCATCAGTCGACGCCGACGGCCAATCGGCCATCGCCTCGGTCCTTCATCTCGACGGCCAATCGGCAGACGCCCGGTACAAAGTTTCCTTCAACTTTGATTCTTTGACTGTGAGAACTGAGAAGTTCTTTCTTTAAGGGAATTGAGATGTTTCCATGGCGAAAGAGATTGTCGGAGAGTTGGAATATCCAGCCATATGGCTTCTCAAAGATGTTTGGAAGGCTTCCGTAGGCTGCCATGGTTTGCCTCTGTATTATTATCCTTTTTTGGATGATAAAGTGGACAAAAAAATAGAACAGAGGAGTAAACAAATAGATAAGTTCCTTTTTTTAGAGAGAGAAAGACATAGGAGAGAGAGAGGCTATGGAGGATAGATAAAGTAAAAAAGAAGGTGATTTTTGTTGTGGGATGCTGTTTTTTAGGGTACATCGTATAGTGTTTGATATAATAGTTCTAATTTAATAGCCAGCCATGCTCTCAGTGAATGCCTACTTCTGTTTAAATTATGCAATTTTTATGTTTTCGCATTCTGTTTTCGTGAAGTCCTGCTGGTTATTTAAATTCGGTTACTAACCGAATAACCTATTCGGTTATTCAGTTATTTGGTTATTGGACATTTCGGTTATTTATTCGGATAACAAAAACAGGACATTTTCGGGTATCGGTTATAACCGAATTACTTGTTCAGTTCGGTTAACAACCGAATGCTCACCCCTACGTGTTCTAGCTCAGTCCTCTCACTCCCCACCTCAAAACCTAAATCCTCAAATCTCTTTCATCAGCTACTCTAAATTGCCAAAACCTAAATCTTCTTAGCCGAATCACACCCTAAGTACAGCCACTCTCAATCGAAGGTCAATCGAACCAAAGGTTGCTCTCAATCGAAGGTTCCTCTAATCAAAGCACAAACAGAAAGATGGCGATAGAGATCGAGAAGCAAAACGAATTAGCGAGGGAAGTGAGTTGTTCAACAAAATTGATGGCGAAACAAGCCGAAGGATTGAAGCAATACTATCTCCAACACTTCCACGATCTTCAGCTACTTGTGAAAATTTGTGACTGCTTTCAGTTCAGCTTTATTTTTTGATCTGGTTGTGAATAATTTTTTACTGTGTTCTGGGTTTCATGAACTTTTGGGGGTTTATTATATAGGGCTTTTTATTTGTTTTGATTGATAGATATATAGTGGAAGTGTTGATGGTATTTTTCCTAGGTTACACTTGAATTCTCTATCATTTGGGGGTACTATCTGTTGATTATGTGTTGTTTGTGATGAAGGTTTGATTTTTCTTCAAGCTCTGATGATTTTTTTTATTTATTAATTTTGGATTTCTGTAGGTTTTTATGTAGGCAGGATTAGTGAATGTTTTCCATTTTAAGTTATTGAGTTGAAATTATTGAGTTTTAATGAAATTGAAGGTATAATATCTGATTGGAAAAGGAAATAAGATGGGTAAAGTGTCTCCCAAAAATAGGGAAGCCAAGACGTCTAAGCATAAAAGGTGGTTACGGAGCTCGAACAACAAGTTTCTGAAGCCTGGTGCTCTTGCTCAGATTCGTTATTCTAAGGTATCAGCCACCAAATCATGCACAGACCTCGAAAAGAAGAAGGTGGGTGTGTTGGATGGAGAAAATACAGACGGTGGTGGTGCTGAAGTTCAAAGCAAGGGCATTGATGAAAGCCCCATGTTTTTATCGCCTGTGAGGTTTGGATTTGGTCTTGCTGTTGGACCGTTCGATATGATCAAACATAATTATTTACAGAGAACCCCGAAGACACCTACTGCTGAAGACTATGACTTTGAGTCGAGGCTTGAGTCCCTTGCCATGGATTTACTGGTATTTACATCAATCAATATCTGTAATCACTGTATTGTGCTTGTCTGCTAGATTAGATACCTGAATTGCATATCCTGTGGATTTTGATTTTTATCTAGCGATATATTTTGAATAATTATAAAATTATAATTATGGTGTACAATCCCCTTCTGAGAAGTAGTTCTTCCCAACAAAACATGCAAGTGAATTAACTTAGTATTACACTAGTAGTCTAAAAGTATTTGGTCGAGACTGTTTTAGGACTAAGCAAGCATGATGCTTTCTTAGCAACAACTGACTGCATTAACAGGACGGACAACAATAATTCGCATTTGATGTAAAAAATTATGTTTTGTTTTGTGCATAGTCCATTCCTATATTGCAACCAGAGCAAACTTGTTGATGAAGAATGATGCTTTTCTGGCAGGATGCAAATTGGTTTTATGCTTCCGACTATTGAGATAGTGAAATGTGAATTGCGCCTTGGTACGCAATGATTGCATTCCGACTCGGGATTTGATCCGGGTTTATGCAATGGATTAGTATTATTTCAATGCAACTCATCTGTAATGCATGTATGTGTTTATATATAATGTCTATATATATTATAAAAAATTTGTGTGCACCTTGTGTGTATGTTATCAAGGTATTTTTAATTTTAAATTCATTTTGTATGTTTTCAGATCAGTTGAGTAGATAAAGAAGTCTTCGTGTGTTTCAAGGCAAAGCAAGAAACAAATTAACATGGACAAAAGACTATATCAAAAAGCTTTACTGAATTTTGTCAAGAGGGGAGCAACCAGAGTCCTCACATATCTGATCATGAACCTGCAACAACATTTAAAGTTGAAGATTTCAAAACAGGTAAAGGTCTCTCCATTTGTAGTTGATTTTTATTTCTTTTGGAAAATAAAATATATTTGTCCTTGGTCTAATGCATAAAATTTTTATTAGTACTTTATCCAAAATCATTTATTTAATACATAGTGTGACGCCCCCAAAATAAGTCCAATTCACCCAACCTATTCTGAGTCGCCAAATACATGGTACAGAAATAACTTCAACTTTATTATTACAATTGTCGTGCAAAATACGATAACACATACTGTGAGTTTAAATACAAATATTGTCTTCTAGACAATATCAACACTCAAATGAGTTCTCATTATAATTATTGATACACTATTTTACAGAATAGTGAAGACTACTATAATCACTGCCTTGGAACATCACTCCATACCCCGACTACTCCCCGCTATATTCTCAGTTCCTGAGAAGAAAAATAGAACAAAAAGGAAAAGGGTGAGCTCAACTAGCCCAGTAAATAATATTAATATTATGGCTAAGATAATGTACAACAAATTATCGTTAGTCTTCAACAAAGAAAAATCTGATAGAATACAATAGACAACAAGTTTTAGATCAACAACTGCAGTGGAAACAATTTATTAGAAGAGTTAAGTAGAGAATGAAATCTACTATCATCTATGAGTTTAAAAGTCCATCATCAATATTTTATCCTTGTAACATCAATCAATATACATCTTGAATCAAATAGTCATTTTTGCACTACAGGCCAAAGATATTAATCAGTCGGTCATGTTCATCTCAACACCTGTTCATCTTTGCACTACGGGCCAAAGATATTCATCAAGAAATCATTCATTTTTGCACTACAGGCCAAAGATATTCAGTTATATCATCATTTAGGATAGAGAATGATGAAAAATATTTTAAAGAAAACGAATCCAGTGAAATAAAAGAGCAAATATTAAGGATTCATACTTTAAATAATTCGAGTTCAAAAATACTTCATAAATAATTATAATGAAGTAAAATTCAAGAATGATCAAAACAAAAATCTAATCAAAGATAGGAACCATAATAGACAATCTTGGACATAGAAAAAAAAATTTAATTTTTCTGTGAATAATGTCGTATTAGTGAATAGTGTCGTATACGTGAATAATAACTCCGACACTAAAAGGTAGAAATTTCACAAGAAAAATCATCATGCTTCGTGAATAGTATTCGTGAATAGTAAATCGTGAATAGTAACTCCGACATGAAAAGATCAGAATTTCACAAGAAAAATCTTACAAATATTCCGGCATAATGATATTGAAAGAAATAATATCATTTCTAAAAAAAATAACATCCCTTACCTCAAAAAGACAGTGCTTCTGACTGGAATACTGGATATAGTGCTGAAAGAATTTGCACCGTATAGCAACACTCAAGATATCAAAATACTCACAAGAATACGCTCGATAATATAGAGAGAGAAATCTTCAGTTTCTGGTGTGATTTTCAATTCTAACCTAAGCACTTTATTTATAGGAAAATGCTTAGAATATTAAAGTAGAAAATTTAATATAATATTAATATTTATAAAAATCTCATACGCAAACTTATTATTTTATTAGAATATTATAATATTATAATAAAAATCTCATATTTATAATATTAATATTATATTATTAAAATATAATAATATATTATTTTATTAGAAAAGATAAAATATCAATTTTCAACAATTGTCACATTAAAAATTTTCTCCATCTATATCCACATAAAATGAATATTTTTCTTATAATATAAATCAATAATTAATTATTCACAAATAATATTACAGAATCACAATACTGACAACCAGGCTGTTCCTAGGAAAGAGGGGGCTTTTCAATAAGGATTTTTTCTTACTAGCGAGCAATTAGGTGACCAAACCTCTCCTTAGACAGAACTTTCTAGACATTGCCAATAATGCTATCTAATAATATTATTCAAATAATATCAATTATTGTTCTGATAAAGGAAAATACTATGTAGTGACAATTATTGAAATAACAATAATATAAAATATCAACGTAGCAATTATTGAATCAATAAAATAAAATATTAAACAGTAATTATTGTAACAAATATTGAGTAGTGCCTTCTTACGTAAGAATCAATAATTGGTTCAATACCGTGTGCTACTGTATTTTAACCACTGAGTATTCCAACAGTATTAACAATAACAACTACGCCGTTATTTATAAACAACTTATACTTGTCGTTTCCTTCATCCAATCGCTTTTCGTTATGGGGCCCACAAAAGGCTGCGCCGTCGTACGAATATTTCCCGACAGCAAGAATATTCCACAACCAAACAAATATTCCCCGACAACAATGAATATTTTATAACCACTTGCTTATTTAAAAATATTTGCGCATTTTATCCATAACTAACCACATTAATCAAATAAACCCTTACTATTTTAAAATAATAAATAAATGAAATTCTATTTTATTAAAAAAAATCGTGGTCTTACACATGGTGAGCACTGAGATCAAACATCTAGTTTTGTGACTTGTTCACATTTTAGTGTACAGGTGGATTTTGATAAAAGAAAAGTCATGACAATAAAGTGACAATGTCAACACTTAATTCTATCATGATGTGTACCCCTTTTCTTCACAACCATTGGGTATTCTTTGTTTCTTAACCAAAATTCTGGCTATAGGGCTTGGGACTTGGCAGAGCGGTGGTGACCTCTGTGTTGAAGCAGTAAAAACTGCATTATCAGTTGGGAGTGAGTGTAGGTAGTTTTTGAACCGGTTGAAAACAACGTGGGAATTCATGGAAGGTCTGGTTCAGTTGGGTCTGGTTCGAGCAATTGGAGTTAGCAATTTCACAATATACAATATTGTAATGTAATGTGAATGATATCTATTATGTTGTAATGTTGTAATGGAGGCAGCCTGTAGAGGAATTTAGGGTTAATCAAAGAATTACTTATAATATCTATTATATTGTAATGTTGTAATGTGAATGATTTTAAATCACGTATACAATAATTTTTTTATGTTTTATTTTATATTGTATTTGTGTTTGTTGGATAAATGTACACAATTAAATTTTTTTTAAAATTTAAAAAGTCTATAATGACGGTCATCGACCGTAGCTATAGTGTTTTATAAAATACAAGCCTATAGCGACGGTCGCCGAGCGTCGCTATAGACATCTATAACCACGGTCATGACCGTAGCAATAACTCTCAGCAACTGTTAATAAAGAGCAAATACACAATTTTGTCATGACCTATAGCTAGGGTCGGTGACCGTCTCTATAGGCCAAAAGACCGTCGCTATAGGCTTTACCGACGGGTTCTATGGCGACGCTCGACGACCGTCGCTAAAACCTTTAGCGACGGTCTTTTGGCCTATAGCGACGGTCGGCTACCGTCGCTATAGGCTAATTTTCTAGTAGTGAATTTTGTCCTCCTCATTCTAATGGGGCGCATTTTTTATGTTTCCAAAGTCGGGTTCTCATCACTCTATTGTTGTTCATCAAAATTAACTATTAAATGACGTATAAAATATGATTCACACATTTTAAGTACTCAATACAATTATATATTGTCATGCTGTTTTATAATGTATTGAGAAATTTCAACAGTCACAGATCATCATTCTAGCTATTCCCCTGTTATCCCCGCTCGACCCAGCTACACTCTTATTACCTGTAAAGAATTGTGAAGCAAAAAGGTGAGTAAAAATAGCTCAGTAAAGAGTATTATGACTAAAGATAATTGAATTATCAATAGCCTTCATCAATAATAAATCAGATATTTAGAACATATGGTTGATGATAAAAGTGTTCACCATAATTGCAGCGAAATCAATAATCCATTAGAAGAGTCAAGTAGAACATAATGTCTACCATCTCATCCAAATTAAAAGTCCATCATTAATATTTTATTCTTGTAATACCCATCAAAAGTTCTTTGTTGTACCCAAGACAAAAAGAATTTTCATCACTTGTCTTCACCTGAACCACCAAAGATTATATTTAAATTCACAATTCATGTTTATAATCATGTAAATTAATAGTTTCTCTATGCCACAAAGGCTTAATAGAACTTTCACTCAATATCCTTGCCACAAAGGCTAAAGACACTAGATAATCATATCGTCTTTACACCCTACACCAAAGACATTCAAATGTAACAACAACGGTCATGATCATACCAATTAATTGTCTATCTTTGTACTACGGAGCAAAGATATTCAAATGTAATATCAACGGTCATTATCATACCAATCAATTGTCTATCTTTGCACTACGGGCCAAAGATGTTCAACTGTAAAGCCAATGATAATGCCAAAAAATAATATTTTATCTTTGTACTATGGGCCAAGGATATTTATTTGTATCATCAGTGGTTATGATCATGTCAAACACATATCCATCTTTGCACTACGGACCAAAGATATCAATCAATAGTTCTTCTTTGCACTAAGGGCCAAAGAGAACTTTCATCACAAGTATTTATCTGCATGTAACATTAAATGTCATGATTATACCGATACATAGTTCCTGGTCATAATCATACCAATCAACAATTCATCTTTGCATTACGAGCCAAATATATTCATCAATCACCAATTCATCTTTGCACCACGGCCAAAGATATCAATCAACAGTTCTTCTTTACACTACGAGCCAAAGAGAACTTTCATCAGAAGTCTTTATCTATAACATTAAAGGTCATGATTATAGCATTACATAGTTCTTGGTCATAATCATACCAATTAACAATTTATCTTTGCAGTACGAGCCAAGATATTCATCAATCAACAGTTCATCTTTGCACTACGGGTCAAAGATAACGTTAACCACAATTTCAGTCTGAGGATTATGATAATGACATAAAGAATGAATCAAGTGAGATCAAGGATAAATATTAGAGATTTATAATTTAATATATCCAGAGTTCAAGAATGTCCAAATGGTCAACATGATGATCAAAACGTGGATTCAAATTTCAGAATAAGATTCATATATCAAACATAATTTGGGCATAAAAAGAAACCAATTTTATCATGAATAATACCCCGAATGAATAGTACCCTGTCATGCAAAGTACCCCGAATGAATAGTACCCTGACATGAATATATTAGAATTATAGAAGCAATAGATTTTCACCTGTCATGCGGTAATCCGCATAGACAGATCATTTCCACAACTTAATAAAGAATGAATACAACATGTTATTCACCATGCATGCGGTAATTCATGTAGACATCATGTTATTCCCACAGATTAAAATAAAGAATGAATACGAAAAGTTATTCACCAAGCATACGATAATCTGTGTAGACAGATTATTCCCATAAATTAATAAAGAATATAATGAAAACCCTTACGAGTATGAAGTAATATCACATACGAATATAAAAGAAATAACATCCTTTGCGAATACAAAAGAAATAATACCTCTTACCTTAGTAAGAGATTAGATACCGCAATAGTGTAGTAGTAGAATACTCTTTTTTTTCTCTCTTATTCTCTCTATAGTTTTTCTCACTATAGCTTGTGATTATAACTTTGCTTTTCAAAAATGGTAGAAAATAATGAATGGATGAAGGAGCATTTATAGGCTAGGAAAAGCTGGCAAATTATAAGGTTAATTATACTTTAGTACCTTCATCTTTGCCTTAATTTTTAATTTAGTCCCTCAAGTGTTAAGCCCCCAAAATAGGTATACATCACTTATTCTGAGTCGCCAAATATATGGTACAGAATACAAATATAATCTTTAATATACAACAAGAAAGCTGTGAGTTTTAATACAAATATTGTCTTCTAGACAATATCCACTCTCAGAATAAGTCCTCATTATATTTATTGTCATACTATTTAACAGAATAGTGGGGACTACTAATACTATCATCTGGACCGTCACTCCGTTCCCCGACTAGTCCCGACTACGTTCTCATTTTCTGAAGAGAACAGTGAAAGAAAGGGTGAGCTCAACAAGCACAGTAAGAAATATTATGACTAAGATAATGCAGAATAAATTATCATTAGTCTTCAACAGTGTTAAACTGATAAAATACAATAGACATCAAGTTTAACTGCATCGGAACATGCAATCCATTAAAAGAATCAAGTAGAGAATAAAATTTACTATCTTTTATGATTTAAAAAGTTTTTCATCACTTTTATCGCTGGGACTCAGCTTAATAAATAATCCATCTCATCCCTGCATTACGGCCAATGATATTCATAAGTATCACAACCACAAATTATCCATGCACTACGAGTCAAGGATATTCGTGTATTCATCAATGGTCATGATCATGCCATAAAATAATTCAGCTTTGCACCCTTGGTCGAAGAGAATCCATAGCCATAATCATACCAAAAACTGTCTATCAATGCACTACGGGCCAATGAGGACTTTTTTCTCATCATTTATAACATTACGGTCATGATTATACCGAATAATCCCTGGTCATAATCATACCAAGTCCACTTATGCACTACAGGCCACAGATGACTTTCAACAAAATATAAACATGAGGATGATGACAATGATATAAGAATTCAATAAAACAAGTTCAAGAATTAAATTATCCAAGAACTAATAACGTTCAAATTGTCAACATGATATTTCTTTGTAGAGTAAAATTCAATAATGATCAGAAGTATATTTCCATGAAAAGATATTGGATGAAGTGCAAATATCAAGGATATTCCACTAATTTCATGGAGTATAGAAGTCAAAACTTTAACCAACTGGGTATAATAAAGAATGGAATAACAAAAAAAATCACCATGCATGTGGTACTTTGCATAGACATGTTATTCCAACAGAATAATAAATAACGGAAATAGGTCAAGCGTAATACGCACCGACAGGATATTCTAACAGAATAATAAATACGGAATCAGGGCCGACGTAAAACGCACAGACAGGATATTCCAACAGAATAATAAAGACGAAACTAGGTCCGACGTAAAACGCACAGACAAGATGTTCCAACATAATAATAACGAATGGAATAACAACAGAAATCACCAAGTATAGGGTAGACCGCGTATACAGGTTATTCCAACATAATAATAAATAATGGAATAACAGAAGTTCTCTTCATGAATACGAAAGAAATAATACCCCTTACGGTACAACAAATAATATTCCTTACCTTATAAAGAAGAGTACTCCGACGGTAGGGCGGGGATATACTTGAAGAAATTTACACTACGCTCAAAGCTTTCTTAAATGCTATAGAAATACGCTCAAGATAGAGGAATAATTCTCTCTACAGTTTCTCTCTCTAGAGTTTCAGTGAATTCGTAAGAAATAATGAAGGAATGAGCTTCTATTTATAGAAGAATGGACTGAATAGTAACCAATCCATGAACGGTTCAGATCGATTTATTTTAAACGAACGGTCCAGATTGGTTTACAATAAAATATAATATATTCTATTTATAATATAATAAAACGAATAACTTTTAAAAAGATTTTACTATGCAAACATTATGCAGACACTATGAAAACACTATGCATAATAAAATATAATATATTCTAATTATTGTCTAATAAAACAAATAACTTTATAAAGTATTCTATTTTATATAAAAAGATTTTACTATTAGCCTAATAAAACGAATAACTTTATAAAAGTATTCTGTTTTATATAAAAGCTTTTCTATTTTATTACATTAATAATACTAATAAAATAAAACGTCATCATTATTATTATTATTCACGCTATTAATCGACCAGGTTGTTCCCAGGAAAGAAGGGGCTTTTCAATAAGGATTTCTCCCTATTGGCGCGCAATTAGGTGATCAAATCTCTCATTGGTAGAACTTCTAGACATCGTTAATAATGTAAATAATAATATTAATAACTCTGTCATCTCAATTATTGATTTAATCATATAAAAATATCGACAATAATTGAATAAAACTGAATGACTTCTCACGTAAGCATCAATAATCAATACTGTGTGCTATGCAACCACGCGTATTCCTATACTTTTAACACCGGGAGTTTCAACAGTTAACGGTAAAACTTCCGCCGTTATTTTCATAAAAAATATTTTTGTCATTTTCTCAATCCAATAATAATTCCGTTGTGGGGTCCACCAATGATTGTACCGTCGTACGAATATTTCCCGACCAATCAAATATTATAAACAACTTGCGTGCTTTGCAAAATTTATAAATATTACCCACAACTATAACATTATATCAAATTTATTTCAAAAACGATAATTATAAAAAATTCATCTTTATTCATAAAAGTTGGGGTCTTACATCAAGTATTATCAATCTTGCATAACTTCCCCTAATAGTTCCTTGCATGTGAACTAATAATAATTAATTGTTCATTTATCCGATTAATTACCCGTTTGGTCAATTTAACACCCATAAATCAACTATTATCGAAATAAATGTCGATTTCTATTAACATTAATATTTCTAAGACAATGAAAATATTTTTATCAACAATTATTTCTCATTAATATTATAACCCACAATATTGACAACCAGATCCTTCCTAGAAAAAATGGGCTTTCTGATAGAGATTTCTCCTTATTGGTGCGCAATTAAATAACCTAACCCCTTTATTCTACAGAACTTTATAGACATTGTCAATATTGCAAATAATAATATGAGTAACTATGTCGTGTCAATTATTGATTTAATAATATAAAATATTGTGCAGATGATATTGTGACAATAATTGAATCAATAATATGAGATACTATGCAACAACTATTGTGGCAATTATTGAATGAAACTGAGTGACTTCTTACGTAAGCATCAATAATCAGAGATACTATGCAATACCGTGTGATAATGTGCAACTACGCGTATTACTGTATTTTTATCACCGAGTATTTCAACAGTTTAACGGTAAAAGTTTTGTCGTTATTTTTATAAAAATGTTATTTTTGTCGCTTTCTATATTCGACAATTATTCCGTTGTGGGGTCTACCAATGATTGCGCCGTTGTACAAATATTCTCCGACCAAATGAATATTCTCCGACACAACGAATATTTCATGACAACTTGCTTACTAATTTTTCCATTAATGATCAGTCCAGTCCAGGGGCATATCCAAGATTTTTTTTCAGCCGAGGCGAATTTTAACTAATTTTTTTGTTAAAATTAAATAAAAAAAATTGAAGTGATCATAATATTAACTAATTATAATAATGTTTATAAATTACAATAAATATTCATAATTCAAACTAAAATATAAATTTTAAATAAAAAACATTTAGATACAATTTAAAATTTTATTTTGGTTACTTGTCATATATAGTTCAATTTGAATGATTTTCCAAATGCTCAAAGTCTTGAACCAATTTTTTTTTCTATATTCAAACAAAATCATGAATTAATTTCAAAACATAAATCAATTTTGATATCTTTTTATAAGCTTCAAATAAAATTTACTTGAAATAAGAGAAACAACCTATCCAAAATTTATACTCAAAACACCAAAAATTATACAAGGTTCATTAGTTAGATGTATAGAAGTAAAATGATTATAACAATTAGAAATGAAGTGTTACTAAAGGTTCATAGTCATTTTTTATATTTCATTTCCCATTTCCTATTATAAAATAAGGCAAAATTAAGCTATTACAATAAAAGACTGAAACTAGTCAACTAAAATGATCTCATTTCCAATTGAAGATCAAACACAACCCAAAAATAAAAACCCAATCAGGACAAAGAAACATTAACTACAGTCAACCAAATCAATAACAAAAAAGTTTAAAGTTGAATCAAACAATCTCTCACAATTTACACAATGATGTTGTATATACTTCTAAGATTTCGCTAAGTTTTAAAACTAAATTTTTTTTGTACTTATATTTAGAATTAGTTTATGAATTCTAAATTTAAGTTTTTTATTAATCTGTCTCTTAACTGTATTAATTTACATATTTATTCCTATGTAATATACTTATTAAAAATAAAAATCCAACGGGCCTTGTCCAGTGTGAAAACTTTGACTACTAATACTTCTCTCTACTAAATCACTACATAGCGTTTTTTCCCCCTCTCTATAAAACACCAGATTTTGTACTTCCCATTCTACTAAATACCGAGTGACTCCCCAATTAGTCTTACCATTCTATTGCTTTCCTTCTTCTCTCTCTCTCTCTCTCTCTCTCTCTCTCTCTCTCTCTCTTCCAAATATTCGCATCAAAAATCTATCCTCCCCTCTCTTCCTCCATGCACCACCACAAACACCACCACCACCACTCCACCAAACACCACGAAACGTTTTGAATGAAACTTTCATATATTACCAATAGCATCTGCAGCACAAGAAATGTCAAATATACCCACTTCTCTCTCTAATATCTGTCTCACTTTATTCCGCTTAGCCATGTCCGTAGCCGATCCTTGGCCATTTTCTTGAAATAAAATAAGTCGAAACGTTTCGAATATTAATACGTTATTTCTGTACTCAACTTCTCTCTTTGTCAAAACACATGAAAAAGATCCGAGGATTCTTGCTCAAAAACCGGGTCAGGACTCTTTTCCGGCGCATTCTCCAAAGACACCGTTCACCGGCGAAGTACTTTCGGCTGGACCCACCTCCAAAATTCGAGTTCAAACCCATCGCAAAGCTCTTCAGCTGGGGTAACCACCTGAAAACCAAAGCCAAGGGCATTTGTTGGAAGTCTTCGGGTCAGTGTTATTTACCCATGGGCGAAAACCCGTTTCAAGAAAAATCCACGGCGGTGCCCAAGGGTCAAATGGCGGTTTACGTGGGTAAAAAAGACGGCGAATTTAGGAGGGTTTTGGTGCCTGTAATTTACTTTAATCACCCGCTTTTTGGTCAGCTGCTTAGGGAAGCTGAGGAGGAATTCGGGTATAACCACCCGGGTGGCATAACCATTCCTTGTCGGATCTCCGAGTTTGAGAACGTCAAGACCCGGATCGCCGCCGGCAATTGTGGACGGAAAGTGCTGACGTGGAAATGACCCGGTTGAAGTTTAGGACTTTCACCGGTCATTATGATGATGACGACTAAAAACAAAACAACAAAGATTGTGATGGTTTAGATTTTTGATTAGGGAGTCCTTTCTTTATTTTATTTTTTTTAAGTTTTTGGTGTTTATAGGTTGTGTAATAAACTATAGCTGTAAATCTATATATTATTTATCTAAAAAGAATTTTGTGCTTCAAATTTTTTTTTTTAACTTTTAATTGACTAAAATTTCACCTAAATTTTTTGGGAAACACATGATGTCGCATGTTTTAGCTACTAATTCTCTTTCGATTTTATATATTAGAAGAGGTTAGTAATCAGGTTTACAAAATCTTAAAATTATATTTATGTTTATTTCTATATTTATCAAGTATTAGTCATGATAACATAATAATAGAGTTTTTGACTTGTGATCATGCACAATTAGGAGTGATCATTCGGTTATAACCGAACCCAATAGGCTATTCGGTTATAATCGAATACCGAATTATCCATAATTTCACTATCCGAACACTAACCGAAATTTGATAACTAACCGAATTACCGAATACCGAATTACTGAATTGTACATTCGGGTATTCGGGTAATAACCGAAATGAAGGCTTTCATAATTAACCTAACATTACAATTCACTGAAATCAGTCGATCAACACTAAACAGAAGAAGAAACCCATGCCAAATGTATGATTAAAATTAACAAAATGAAACAGAGTCATTAATATAACCAATTCACAATCCATGTGTATTATTCATGGGAAATACACGAGAAACATAAATTCCCATGACAAATTAACAATTACCCACATCCACTTGTTCTAAAAAAAAATCAAATAAATAAAAAAAATCAACCAAATACAGATTGAAATCACCCACCAAATCCCCTAAAAAGGAAGAGCAGGGGAACCCAAGAAGAGCCTTTTTTCTCCATACCCATTAATGACGGAAGTAAAGCAAATAGTCCGTTGAAGAAGAAAGAAACTTCAATAAAATTGAGGACTGGGGAGTTGATGTCGTCGTCGGAGCAGCCAAACGGAGGCACTATTTGGGGGTTGGGATTTGCCTTTGGGGTTAGGGGCTTAGGGCACTAGGGGCTAGGACTGGACAGAGAGTGGGAGATGAGAGCTAAGGGTATACAGATCTGGGAGATGAGAGATTGATTTGGGTTTTAGCGAAATATGAGAGAAGTTTGAGAGAAGTCTGAGATATGAGAGAAGTAGAAGTCTGAGATATGAGAGAGAGTTGGATACTAAGACTAAGAGAAGTCTGAGAGACACAGTTTGTTTTATTTTTTAAGTCTTCCATTTTTTTATTTTTAATTCGGTTATCCGGGTAACCGAATTACAAAAAATTGGAAACCAATCCCGAACCCGAAAATTAGAAATAAAATCGGATATAACCGAATTACAAAAAATACCTGAATAACCGAAAAATTTCGGTTAAAAAAATTCGGTTCGGTTCTGTAATTCGGTTTTATCCGATTTTTGCTCAGTCCTATGCACAACACCTTAAACACTAGATTCAGTCGTTCAACGTTTTTGTTTTTTGAAAAAATCGTTTGAATAGATGAACGGATTACTCATTCAAATAATTTGGATTGAATGGTTTAATCCCATTTTTTTAGGTGAATGGACTAAATGAGATATTGAATGATATTTTCTTTACAATATTAATTATTATATTAAGTAATATTAAATAAATTTATAACAATTTTTTAAATTTTTTAGATGGGTAAAATAATAAAAATCTGTTATTCAGATATTTCAGACATGTCAATTATCAAATAACTTTTTTCATTCAAATTCATATTCAAATTTATTCAATTTTTATCAAATACCCCCTTAATTAAAAGGAAAAACGTTAACAAATAAACTCTCCTATATAAGTACTCAATATACTTGATCTTGGAGAAAAGTTTTTATGTCATGCTAAAGATTTAATAACTATTATTACAAGAAATTATTACAAAAAAAGAAGAAGACTAATTTCGATAAATTTATTTTCAAAAGAATTATTTAACTGAATTTTAGACTGAATATTCTATCGTTTAATTCTGACGAAATAGGCTTAATTTTCATCCAATTAAATTAATATTTTAATGGTGAAATTAGTTCACCCTACCTCCAACCAACCCCCACCCCCACTCTGTGGACGTTATAAACTAGAGAGCACCATAAAAGATAGGGTTAAATCTATTTTTTCTCACTCTATTCCACCTCGATTTATAAATACATTACTGGACTAAAAAAATTTACGGTTAACTCATTAAACTGTATTTTTTTACAAAAATTTCAAAAACCATCTATTCTGTTAAAAATTTAACAGAAAACCTACATGTCACGAATTACGTGGAATATAATCTCCACCTTAGGAACATATATATATATATATATATATATATATATATATATATATATATATATATATATATATATATATATATATATATATAAAATAAGATCTACCTTAGAAATTCTACATGGCACCAATTTCATTTTCAAGCTTAGACTCTTCTCTTTTTTAATAACAAATAATTAAATAAATTAACAATAAAATATATTAAGTAAATAAATTAATGTATAATTTTTACAAATGTATTTATATAAAATTA
The DNA here is from genome assembly GCA_020205505.1 of Panax japonicus. Taxonomy (NCBI): domain Eukaryota; kingdom Viridiplantae; phylum Streptophyta; class Magnoliopsida; order Apiales; family Araliaceae; genus Panax; species Panax japonicus. The sequence goes on along the minus strand of CM035106.1, from coordinate 4,090,539 downwards.
ATAAGTTCATATTATTTTTGTGACGTCCCCAAAATAGGTATACAACACCCATTTTGAGTCGCCAAATATATGGTACATAAAATAAACTACAACTTCAATAATACAAATGTCGTGTAAAATACGACAATACATACTGTGAGTTTAAATACAAATATTGTCTTCTAGACAATATCCACACTCAAATAAGTCCTCATTACAATTATTCAAACACTATTTTATAAAAATAGTGAGGAATGCTAAAACATCTTTCTAGTACCATCACTCCATACCCCGACTCGATCCTGCTATGTTCTCACCTCATGAGAAGAAAAATAAAACAAAAAGGAAAAGGGTGAGCTCAACTAGCCCAATAAAGAATATTATGACTAAGATAATATACAACAAATTATCGTTAGTCCTCAACAGGGAAAAATCTGATAAAATATAATAGACAACAAGTTTTAGATCAATATTCTGCAGCGGAAACATCAATCCATTAGAAGAGTCAAGTAGAGAATGAGTTCTACTATCTTCTAAGATTTAAAAGTCTATCATCAATATTTTATTCCTGTAACAACAATCCGTATACATCTTTAATCAAATATTCATCTTTGCACTACAGGCCAAAGATATTCATTTATATCACCAGTTGGTCATGTTCATCTCAACACCTGTTCATCTTTGCACTACGGGCCAAAGATATTCATCAGTTAATCATTCATCTTTGCACTACAGGCCAAAGATATTCAGTAATATCATCATTTAGGACTGAGGATGATGAAAAATATTTTACATAAAACGAATCCAAAGAGAAAAGAAAAAATATTAGAGATTCGTATAATAGTTTATTCAATATCAATAATACTTCAAAATAATCAATTGTGAAGCAGAACTCAAAATAAAGATCAAAATATGGATACAATCAAAGATAGTAACCATAATAGACATCTGAAAGAAAAAGAGAAAATTTTATTTTTTGGTGAATAGTGTCGTATTTGTGAATAGTGCCGTATACGTGAATAGTGTCGTATACATAAATAGTATCTCCGACACAACAAGTTCCAAATTTGATTAAAAGTTCAGATCAATACTTCGACATAATGATATTGAAAGAAATAATATCATATATGAAGAAAATAACATCCATTACCTCAAAATAATCGTACTTCTGACTGAATTTCGGGTATAAATCCGATAGAAACTTGAACGGAATAACAACTCTTAAAGTATCAAAATACTCACTAAAATACACTCGACAGTTTAGAGAGAAAGAAAACTTGTTTCTGGTGTGATTTTCAATTCTAACTTAGCCCTCTGTTTATAGGAAAATGCTAGAACGCCATAGGGGACTAAAATAATAAAATAATAATATTCTTATTTTCTTTTCTACGCATGCCTCTTGACCATCTCAACCACCAGTCATCTTTGAACCAAAAGATAGCAGCCCATGTGTATTCAACATAAGTGGGTCCCACCCAAAATTAATAAAAATTATTTTATTTTCTAAAACTTCAACAATTCATAGAAAATAGACCGATTATCAGAAAAATACGAATTTTATGTCCATTCTGTATGAAATTGAATTCTCTACAACTTTGTAGATTTGAGTTTTTCCAAATTCCAAATCAAAAATATCCGAAATTCACAAACGGATGATTTTTAATACTTTCCTTCCGACAAAATACTGATAAAACACCCCAACATTAATTCCTTCAATTATATCCATATAAAATAAATATATCCATCAATTATATCTACATCAAATAAATATTTCCTTATCATATATATCGATAATTAATTATTCACAAATAATATTACAGAATCACAATTATGACAACCAGGCCGTTCCTAGGACAGAGGGAGCTTTCCAATAAGAATTTCTCCTTACTGGCGCGCAATTAGATGACCTAACCTCTCATTGACAGAACTTTCTAGATATTGTCAATAATGTTATCTAATAATATTATTCAAATAATATGAATTATTGATCTGATAATGGAAAATACTGTGCAGTGACAATTATTGAAACAATAATAATATAAACTAACAACGCAACAATTATTGAATCAATAAAATAAAATATTGAACAGTAACTACTGTAACAATTATTGAGTAGTGTCTTTTTACGTACGAATCTATAATTCAACAATACTGTGCAATACCGTGTGCTACTGTGTAACCACGCGTATTACTGTATTTCAACCACCAGGTAATCCAACAGTGTTAACGGTAACAATTACGCCGTTATTTATAAAACTCAAACTTTGTCATTTTCTTTCATCCAACCGTTTTCTGTTATGGGCCCACAAATGACTGCGCCGTCGTACGGAGATTTCCGACAAAAAGAATATTCCACGACCAAACGAATATTCCCCGAAAAAAATGAATATTTTATAACCACTTGCTTATTTTGTAAACTTTGCACATTTCACCCATAACCAAAGTATTATATCAAATTAACCCTTATTAATTTAGAATAATGAATAGAGGAAAATTTAATTTATTTATAATAAGTTGGGGTCTTACAATTTTTTTTTATTTATAAATATATGAAGTTAACTTTAAAAATATAAAATTTTATAATATTTTGAAATTTTATGAATTATTGTTATTATTATTATATCTTTATTTTTTTCTTAGAAATCCTAAATATCATCAAGAAGAAATATTTAAAAAGTCATGGAAAATTTAGAAAAAAATATTTGTTATTTTTTTATTTTAAAAAATATATTTTTAATATTTTATAAAACTAAAACTAATAATATTTACAAAATTAAACCTAATTATCTAAAATCTAATCTATCCCTCTTCTTCTTTTTATTCTTTTATATTTTGGCTTTTTTTTTTTGAATTTCACCAACACGAATTACACTTCCATCATCATCATATTCAGCCATTTCTTCATCATTGTCGTCAAGATACGACCGGAGGGGCTTGGCGAAGAGATAAGAGTGCAGATCGCCTACGGCCTAACCAGAGAAAGGGTTTTTCTAGGGAATTGTGCCATTCTGGGAAGAGGGCTTGGGCGACGTCGTTTGAGGCGGCGGCGTCTAGGGCGTCGTAATAGGACTGAAAGTGGTGGTGGATCATTTCTACATGTTTGGAGAGGAGATTGGTGGAAGAAAAGGAGGTGGAGGACAGAGGACGGCAGAGGAGCGGTAAAAGGGTGTTATTCATGTGTTTATCCATTCTTTGTAGAAGCCTTTAAATGGGCGAGTGAGTTTTTTCCAGCCGAAGAGAGCTGTAAGCATGAGAGAGAATTAAGCAATTAGGAATTTAGGGTTTATCATTTCTTGATGAAAGTAGAAGAAACAGAGGTAGAAGAAGAACATATAAATTATACATATATATGTAAATATATACACAAAACATGATTTAAGCGAAAGAGAGAGAAGACTTTTGGGTTTGATGGGAATGAATTTTGGGTTTGTTTTGATCTGTGCAAATTTTGAGTTTTGATTCTTGATGTGAACAAATTTGGGTTGCCTCATATGCAAAATTTTTGGGTTATCTTTCTCTCTTCATATTTAATGGTTTGGGATTTTAAAAAAATAATAATGGATATTTAAAGTGTTTTAATATTTCTTTCTTTTATATTTAAGCTTAAATTTAATGATTTCATAATATAAATAACAATTATATTAATTTTTAAAAATAAAAATAATAATTAATTTTCAAAATTTTAGTTATATTTTTTAAGTTTGAATTTATTTTTATGAATTTTAATTTTTAATTTGTACTTAATATTAAACCCATTTACTTTTCAATGTAGCAACAACTAGAATAATATTACATGAAACAGCTGACATGGAATTTCATTTTAAAGGTGACGTGGATTTTCCGTTTAAAGTCAACTCATTTAACGAATTTTATAACGGTTTGAAAATAATTTGTAGTTCAATGAGTCAATTGTAAAAAATTTCAGTTTAGTAATGTATTTGTAAACCAAGGTCGAGTAGTGGAGAAAAGTAGATTTAACCCTCAAAAGATATAAGACTATTTTTATAAAATAGCTAAAATAGAATTTATCATCTTTCTGGTCACCTGGTTTCTATTTAGTCATACTTCCAATAATCTTATAATTATAAATATTAAATTGTGAAAATTGGTCGATTACTTTTAATTGACATTGCATCAAAAGTTATGACTTATAAATATCAGTTGATTTATAAATTATTTTAAGTTATGACTTATAAATAAAAGTGTTAGACATCAATTTGACTTATAAGTTAAAAGTTAAGTTAAAACAAGTTATGAAGGTGTTCCGCTCACAATGACTTATAAGTTAAAATCAAATGTAAAGATTATTAAAAAGAACATTAATAAAAAGAGGGAGGGACAGAATAGATATTACATTCGGTCATTTTAAAATAAGTTCTAAATATGTTCTTATTTATTTTGACTTAAAAATTAACTTATAAGTATAAAAAATAAGACATTAAGACATACTAATCAGACATATTAAAAAAATTCATTAATTTTAATATTAAGTAATTAATATTGGTTTGAAATTTTATTAATATCTATACACTAATTAACTACGGTTTCTCTTATCTCTCAATTACTCTATTTAATACTTTGTGCATTTTCTAAAGAAAGAGGTTAAAATAAATAAAAAGATTACTTAAAAAGTACCGCCACTTAAAATAGAACAAATAAAGCAAATGACAAAGTACTACTGAAAGTGAAAACAAACATTACGTTAATATAGGTGGGACAATATTTTTTTTATTGTATCCAATATAAGTTCTTTTTTGTTATTTTCTTTAACTTTTGTTCATTTATTAAGGGTCGAAAGTGTTAAAAATATGATTTTGGGGCTCATTATTTTTTTCTTTCTAAAGTTAGAGTTGAGAATTCAATATCTCCTTCAAATGATTAATAAGATATTAGCTGAATTTTCAATCAAATTGATATAATTCTCAACCATAGGGGTCATTGTCACAAATCTTGGTGACTTTTGTGGTGGGGATGTATACGATAAAATTCTTTAAGCAAGAGTCCATAATTTATAGTCCCCGCAAACCCACTTGGATGGGCAATATCATTTTGTACATTCCTAGTATGAATTAGTGTCAATAGTTTGGCCACATGATTAGGGTTATTGGACTAGAAATGGTCCATGACTATGAATGGACAAAAAAAAGTGCCCAAAACTTATAAGGTTTTAATCAATTTGCAATGTCCTAATTCTATTCTAGGGTTAAGATAAATTTGGGCACTTAAGCCACTTTATCACAACTAGCATTTGAGGCACATGTGATACAAGTGACATAAAAAATATAATTAATTTTTTTTTATATTTTTAATTTAAAGTAGGATAGAAATAGAGCAAAATAAATTGTTAGAGAGACAATAAATTGTTTATGGGTAAGGCTGAAAACGAGCTGAAAGGGTCGGGCTCGGATCAGAGTCGACTTGGAAAAAAATCAAACGAGACCCGAGTTCGTATATAGGCGAATCTTTTATTAATATTCGATCCGGATGTAAGAGATCGAATAATTCGTCATGAATTCGATCAAATATGTTCGATTATGGTTCATGAATATGCTTATATATGTATTGTGTATATACATAGTTTTATATGGCTGACGTTGTCTAACGATTTCTCTTCCCCAGTTGAGATTTGGGCTAATTCGGTAGTTCATTCCTTCATCCTATAGTTTACTTTCTTCAATGTTTGAGAAGCGTAAGAGACAATTAACCTTTAATTTTTGTATAGAAAATAAAAATTTACTATTTTTTATCATTTATTTTGTAGATTATCCCAAGATCTGCAGATGCATGGCTATGATTTGAGAGAATTCAAAGATATAGCCTATAGGGCTTAACTTGGTAAGTTATATATCTGCTCCCAAATTCATTTATATAACCCTAATTTCATTTTCCCCAAATCATTCAAAACCCTAGTTTTATTTTCTTCTAAACTCTCAACCTAAACTTCTTTAAAATGTCAAACTTTGAGTCTGTTTCTGGTACTCAAACAATCAGTGCTAACGATAATGGTAATAACTGTGCAATTTTGATTAATGTTTAATTTGGGTCATAGTTTAATTTTTATTTTCATTTTGAGTTCTTAACTTCTCATTATTTATCTATTTTTTTTCAAATGACTTGGTTAATCAATCACCATCAGTAGTTAATCCTTCACAAGCATCTAATAATGGCAATACTTCTACCACCAGTGATCTTGTCATTGTAATTGACAATCCCTTAGAGAAAGGTACTGTTATTGGAGAAAATGGAGAAGGAAAAAAGAAGAGAAAAACTTCAAAGGTTTGGTCTGAATTAGCATCATTAAATTACAAGATGGTACCAAAAAAATCCAATGCAATTACTGTTTTGCTAAGCTTGCACAACAAAGCACTGATTCAACTAGCTATTTAAATAGACAAATGTTAACTTGCACTGTTTGTTTATCTAAATTTGTTGGAACAAAGAATAGTGTGTTGGCTTACCCTACTGTTGAAGCTGGTGGTAAAATGAGTATATTTGACAAATTTTAAGTTTGACAACGAGAGGACTAGAGACATTATGGCAAAAATGATTATGGTGCATAAATATCCCTTTAGAATAGATGAACATGATTTTTTTATTCTTCTTTTGAAATCTCTAAACCTTAAATTTGATCCTATTTCTCGTGTGAAAGTAGTATGCATATAAGCCGATCATGTATGATAATAAAGCATATACTTTGTAAACAATCTTATTCATTTATTAATAAAATTATTTATTATCAAAGGCATTTAATTTATCTACATGGTGATATTTTAATAATATGTGATAAACCCATAGTTTTAAGCAATGCTTTTGGAATCATGATGAGATCATGCTAATGAAATCTAAATTCTTAGATAGCTTAAAAACTAAAATGTTCCCAATCGATGGATTAATAAAAAGGGGATTAGTGAATCCAGATAGATTGGTACATATGTTGCTTGCTAATTGGATGAGGATGATTGATCTCATGATCATTTGTGTGGAGACACTAAAGCAAGTATGTAGGTGCTTATTGAAGAATAAGTTCACTGAACATGGCTCGCTTAGGAATACCTAATGAAGTTTTACTTGTCCGTCAATAGGAATTCTTGAAGTGATAGTAGTACAAGTGATCCTTAGACTTGAGATCATCATAGCATCTTGTGTATAATGAATTATACTTTGACTTATTTCTTAAGACCCTTAGGGTATATCAAAGGGTGTGCTTGGGTAATAAGTTATATATAGAGATAATGAATTATCAATAAAGAATCTACCACTTCTAGTAAAAGAATAGATATGTCCTATGTGATTCGATAAATGACAATCCAGGAATCCTTGACCAAGGTTGAATTGCATTTATTCGGAGTTATGAATTTGGAAATCGAAATACATATAATTAAATAAAATAAGACTTGACAGTAATTCCATGTCTTATATTTAATTGAGACATTGTATGGTAAAAAGATTAAATTATACGGTAACTATTTACTTAAAAGTTTTTTTTTATGATTAATGTTGAAATCTATATTATCTGAAAGTCATTAATCGCTAATGAGGCCTATCATTGTTGTAGAATAAATATTATTTATTTAAATAAATTAATTGTTTAATTTATTTATTAAAATAAGATTAGAATTGTTCTAATTGATTTAATCACAACCGGTTTAATATGAAGAACCTAAAGGGTCACACCATAAAAGAAAAAATATTTATTTAAGAAGTAAATGACATAATCTTAATAATAAGTTAAGTGTATTTAATTTAATCTATGGTGATAGAATAAATTAAATAACTTAATATTTATTATTTAATATTTTGGAAATATTAAATATAAATTAATAAGAGGAGTCTTATTATTATTATTATTATTATTATTATTAAGTTAATTCCTAATGTTATTTGAGAATTAATTAATATTAGTACTCTCAAATATTCCTAATGAGTTTAGGAGATCTAATTAATTAAATAAAAATCATATTCCTAAATAGTTTAGGAGGGTTCCATATGTTATAAGACCCTAACTTTTTATCAATAAAGATTTAATTTTCTTTAGATATTATTTTGATCAATAATAAGGTGTTGATTTGATATAATGCTATAGTTATGAGTGATTTGTGCAAATTTTACTAAGCAAGCAAGTAGTCATAAAATATTCGTTTGGTCGGGAAATATTTTTTTTGTCAGAGAATATTCGTACGACAAGACAATCATTGGTGGACCCCACACCGGTATAACTGTTGGATATAGAAAGCGACATAAATAACATTTTTATAAAAATAACGGCAAAACTTTTACCGTTAAACTGTTGAAATATCCGGTGATAAAAGTATAGTAATACGCGTTGTTGCACAGTAGCACACGGTATTGCACAATATCTCTGATTATTGATGCTTACGTAAGAAGTCACTCAGTTTTATTTAATTATTGCAACAGTAGTTGCTGCATAGTATCTCATATTATTGATTTAATTATTATCTCATATAATTATTGATTCAATTATTGTCACAGTATCTTCTACACAATATTTTATATTATTAAATCAATAATTGAGACAACATAGTTATTCGTATCATTATTTGCATTATTGACAATGTCTAGAAAGTTCTGTAGAGAAAAAGGGTTAGGTTATTTAATTGCGCCCCAATAATGAGAAATACTTATCTGAAAGCCCCCTATTTTCTGAAAATTATCTAGTTGTCAATATTGTGAGCTATAATATTAATGATGAATAATTGTTAAAAGATTAAAAATATGTTTATTGAAGATAAGTGATTTGTGGTAAATAGTTATTCAATTTTTGATATAAATAGAGGGTTTTGTCATGAGACTTTTGTTGTAAGTTTGACGTATTATTCCATGGGGAGATGTACTAATTTTTGGACCATCGAATGTAGTTTAATTAGTAAATTAATATGAACCGTCGGTTGTGGTTTTAATAGTAAATCAATATGGGCCGTCGGTTGTAGTTTTAGTAGTAATCAATATGGACCGTCGGTTGAGGTTTTAATAGTAAATCAATATGGACCGTCCGTTTTAATAGTAAATTAATCTGGACCATCCGTGAATTAGTTACTATTTAGTTCATTCTCCTATAAATAGAAGCTTATTTCTTCTTTTATTTTCATCAATTTACTAAGACTCACGAGAAAAAAGGAGAGTATTTTGCTACTTCACTATTGCAGTATCTAATTTCCTAATAAGTTAAGGGATATTATTTTTCGTATTCATTCTTTAATCTTCGGGAATAACCTTTCTACGCGGATTACCGCATGCATGGTGAATAATCCTTCATACTCATTCTTTATTTGTGGAAAAGATCTGTCTACGCGGATTACCACAAGACGGGTGAAAATTCATTTTCAGTTTCGTATATTATTTCTTTTCATATTCTTAAATCTAAACTTACTATAGTAAGTATTGCTTCTATAATCCCTGAAATTAGTAGAATATCCTTGAGTTTTGCGCTTCATCTAGTATCATTTCATTAGAATATTGGTCTGAGCTTTCTTATTAAATTTTAATATTTTTATTCGGGGTACTATTCACGGGGTACTATTCACTCATGGTACTATTTATTGGGGTACTTTGCATGACAGGGTACTATTCATTTGGGTACTATTCACGACAAAAGTGATTTCTTTTCTGTCTAAATTATTTTTGATACATGAATATCATTCTTAAATTTTACTCCACAATTAATTATCATGTTGATAATATGGACATTCTTGAACTCTGGATAAATTGAATTATAAATCTCTAATATTTATCCTTGATCTCACTTGATTAATTCTTTATATTCATCATCTTCATGCTTATGTTGTGGGAAAAGTCATCTTTGGCTCGTAGTGCATAGGTGGACTGTTGATTGGTATGATTATGACCAAGAATTATGTATTGGTATAATCATGACATGTAATGTTATAGACAAATGATGTTGTGAAAGTCTTCTTTGGCCCGTAGTGCATAGATGGACAGTTGTTTGGCATGATCACGACCACTGGTGATACTAACGAATATCATTGGCCCGTAGTGCATGGATAATTCATTTATGTGAAATATTTATTGATTGTTGTTACAGGAATAAAATATTGATGATGGACTTTTAAATCATAGAAGATAGTAGACATTATGCTCTACTTGACTCTTCTAATGGATTGTTATTTTCGCTGCAGTTGTTGATCTAAAACTTGTTGTCTATTGTATTCTATCAGATTTTTCCCCGTCGAGGACTAATGATAATTTGTTCTACATCATCTTAGTCATAATATTTTTTACCGGGCTAGTTGAGCTCATCCTTTTTCTTTTGGTTCCATTATTCTTCTCAGGAGGCGAGAATATGGCTAAGACTAGTCGGGGAGAGGAGTAATGGTTCAGGATAGTTTTTATAGCAGTCCTCACTATTTTGTAAAATAGTGTAACAATAATTATAATGAGAAATTTATTTGAGTTTGGATATTGTCTACGAGATAATATTTGTTTTGAAACTCAGCTATTGTGTTGTCGTATTTTGCATGACAGTTGTATAAATAAAGTTTGTATTTAAATTTTTTACCATATATTTGGCGATTCAGAATGAGTTGTCTGGACTTATTTTGGGGGCGTCACACCTTAGATCTATAAATAAGAAAGTTTTGATATGGAGAGAGGGTGACACAAGTTACGTGATATTCCAAGAGTTGGGAGAGTACACTTTTTCAATCAGAGAAAGGAAAAACTAGGGTTTAGCCAAACACCATTCTTCTTGATTTTTGTTCTTATTTAGTGGATCACCTCTAGAGGCCAAACGTTTGGGTGGCTAACGTTGATCAAAGGAAGAATCAATCCTGCGTATTCAAGGAGAACACGAAAGACTAGGAGTTGAACTTGTACCTGAGAAAACTCGAATCTTCAAGGGTATGATTCTGATTCTCCTATTCTTTTATAGATTGATAATCAAGCACAAGAACGATCATGATTTATGGTTTGTAAGAAAAATTTAAAATCTAATTCTATTACGCTTCCGTTTCGTTTATGTAATTTAATTACATGCTTCTGTTTCTAGCAAACCTAACAACGTGTTACTCTGAAAAATGACTGCATGAAAATTTACGCTTTAAAAAAAAAGTGAAAGCTTTGTTGTTTGGAATTGATAGAGTGAGTTTAAATTCTGACTTGTGGACATTTAATAAAATAATTGGGTACATGTGTCTCAATTTATATTTCTTAGATTCTGATTAGAGGCTTCAAAAAATAATTATGAATTTATGTCATTTGCCGCCTCGTCACAGTGGTATCATGATTTGTTATGTCATTTTTCTTGTTTTAATGTATGGGGAATTGAAAATAAGATAACCACAATCACTTATTTTATGTATCTGTGAGAAAGACAAGAAATTATTTGACCAAGACAAGAGTCTTAGATAGATCTGTTGGGAGTTGGGTCTCTAGTGTACTTGTGAGGTAAGGAAAAATCTGTTGTTTAATTCAAGACCAGATCTTAAAATAGAACTAAACTCAAAGTAAAGGTACAACTAAGCTTGAGGAATGAGCTGGGAGTTCGCTATCCAAGATAGTTAGTTGAGGATAGTTGTAAGTTTATCTTTAAAACTTTATAAAGGCTTATCCGCCTATTGAAAATTTTTTTATTACAAGGAGTAATAGGATTTCAAGTTCTGGAGAGTAGCTTGAGACTGGACGTAACAACATTTACCTGAGTTGTATACTGTGAACCAGATAAATCTCTGTGCATTGTGTGATTGAATTTTTACTATCTTGATTATTAATTTCTAAACACTACAAATTAATCTACTAAAAATTCAAAAAGACCTAAAATAATTTTCAAACGGTAATAATCTATTCAACCATCTTCTAAATTATTATTGGACTTTCAAACGTACGTTTGTCATTTTCAAACTAAAAATAGTTTATATCAAATGCCGATATATATATATATATATATATATATATATATATATATATATATATATATATATATATATGGAAATTATTCATAATATGTATTTTTTATGAATCCTTATAAACATACACTATATATACCATTGAAAATAAGAAGGAACGATCATGATTAGAAACTGAAAATCGACGTCCGCTATTACACGGTAAAAAAAACACTTAACATCCACTACTAATAGATACCGGTATTTTGGTATCATATTTTCATAAAATTCGATATTTGGTATGATTTGGTAATTTTGATTCACTACGGTATACATACAGATGCACACCCCTAATAAAATCTGGACAACTATTGTGCGTATAGAGTCTACTATCCGCATAACAGTTATGAGAATGAGAATAATTCTAATTTTTGGATCACATAAATGAATGGTGGGATGTGCGCTGGATGGATGTAGCTCCTCGTGTTGAATGGATGGAGCTTTCATCCAATTTTGACTATAGATCACTCCTCTCTCTCTATATATATATGTATATTTATATATATACACACACATACACACACACTAGTAGTACTACCCGTGCCTTCGTCACTACTTACGAGGGGATGAGAGATTGTCGGCGCCAGAAAATGGAGGAGGCAGAGGGCGAACTCGTGAGGAGGAAGAACAAAGGAGGATCGGAGAGTGGGAGAGAGCAATTTAATTTTTTATCCTTTGAAGTTTAAAGAGAATATAATGGACGGTGAGATTTATCCCAAACTTTGAACGATTTTGATCATTTATTAGGGTGAGCGAAAAATTCAAAATCAGTTGTATTTTGTTAATTATATTTTAATTTTTTATCCTTTGAAGTTTAAGGAGAATATAATAGACGGTGAGATTTATCTCAAACTTTGAACGATTCTGATCGTTTATTAGGGTGAGCAAAAAATTGAAAATCAATTGTATTTTATTACTTTATATATATATATATATATATATATATATATATATATATATATATATATATATATATATATATATATATATATATATACCTATCAGCGATCGAATGCGGTCGCTGATAGGCGGTCACTGATAGACCATTTTCTTGTAGTGCATACCCCTTATCTTACTCACCCGTGCTCACCCCCTTTTAGCGACGGACCCGGCGACGGTTTCGGTCATACAACCGTTATCTATACTTTTAGCGACGGACAACATATAGCGTTGATAAAAGTATAGACGATGGTTGTATGACCAAACCGTCGCCGGGTCCGTCGCTAAAAAGGGGTGAGCATGGGTGAGTAAGATAAGAGGTATGCACTTGATCCGGACCGTGTATATATATATATATATATATAATGAGGGAGAAAATCATACATAAAAATAAAGTCGGTGAGTGTCACCATAGTTGTTTTGGAAAATTGGAGTTGGTGCAAGTTGTTGGTTAGAAGATTAGATGGGGTCGTTTAAATTTTGGGATTCAGAAAGACCATATCTTTAATTCATGCTCTCCATGGGGGGAACAAATGATGTTATATTTATTTTTCTATTTTCCTTTTTTATCAACAAAAATATGTCCATTTTGTTACAAATAAACAAATGAGTAATTAATTTATGTGTACTCGCAAAAAAAATTGACATTAACACAATTTTTTTCGTTCTTATTTTGTGTTCGAAAAAATTTTACCGACCTTCACGTGGGCCGAAGGCCTGACATTAGAAGGGCTTTAGGAGACCACTGGGTTGAAGCCCATGAAGAGGTTGGAGGTGTTCGGGTCGGCGTCCGAGTCCCTTTGGACTGGACCCTCACCTTAGTGGATGATCTTCGGGTTCAGCGTCCGAGCCCTTCGGGCCGGAGCTTTACCCTGTTGTGTGGTATTTGGGGTCGGGTCTTTAAGTCCTTTGGGTCGAGGCTCAGACCTGATGGTGGGATTGTTTGGGCCTGCACAGTGGACTCTCCTACGTGCAGAGTCTGGGACCCTAATCATAATTGAATAAGGTAACTCCAGAGGTAGTGATTAGACTGGATTCCATTTACACCTTTTAAGGAGATTGTGTTGGACCCAAATATTGGTAGTTGCCTACTAGGAAAAGGATTCTAAGGTATGAGAACACTATAAATACAAGGCTTGTGTTTCAATCAAGAGGTAAGACCTACTTTTGAGCACTAAACACTTAGCATCCATTGTTAAACCTTGTGAACGGCCTGTACTTATTCTCACACCGGAGCTATCCCCCGGCGGCACAAGTCGTCAAGCTTCTGTGTGATCTGTTATTGTGCAGGTTCTAGCGCGTGGATTATGTGATTGGAAGCGCCGACAAAACTTGGTGTTAACATTGGCGCTAGAAGGAGGACTTTTTAGTGCTTAATCAATCACAACTGATTTTTTCTGGTAAGAGGCCATGGCAAGGAGGGAGAATAGCGCTTCTAACCAGGACAAAGTAAAAACACACGAGACCTCCCATGTGATAGGGTTGGTCAAAGACAGATTGGGTTCCAGAATCCAAGGTGATCAGGAGGGACCGACCGCTTCTTTTCGGCGAAGACTCTTCCGTGACAGTCAGCATACCCCCAATCAGGCTGGTCGTGCGGATGAGAATCATTCTCGGGTGCTGGAGGTACATGGGAAGGACCGAAGGGAGAACAACCGAGATCAGAGGGAGTTTATCTTGCAGAGGAAGATGCAATAGAACCGAGATGCCATGTTGGACCTACGTCTTCAGTAGGAGGAGCTCGAACAGTAGATAGCGCAGATGGCTGGGGAGCAAGAGGCCTCTTCACAGAGGCGTAGGCATCAGAGCCGATCCCGGTCACCCCGACGGGAAGAAGATGGAAATGAAAGGAACCGGCACAGAAGTCGTTCACGGGATGGCCGAAGCAGAAAAATGAGTCATTCGGTAGAACGAGTGTCAGAGCATCAAGGCCGATCGGGACCGAGGAAGCGAGACGCGACTCCCGAATACGGGAGGGACAGACATAGATCGTCCTCTCGTAAAGAGGAGTATGACCCCCACGTTCGAAGGGTGGCTGAATTGGAGAAGTTGCTGCTGGCGAAGAATTCGATGGGGACGCCTTCGGCTTGCATAGGGTCGCCTTTCTCCCCTAAAATCAATCATGTGACGACCGACCCAAAAAAAGAAGATGCCCCCGATGGAGACCTATGACGGACTGGGGAATCCATATGACAACTCAGACAAGTATGATAGGTTGATGACATACTACGCCCATTCCGATGCGGCTAAGTGTCACATGTTCGTAACGACTTTAAAAAAAAGCTCCCGAGAATGGATGGGAACTTTGGCGGCAGGATTGATCAATTCGTGGAGTGATCTTTGGGAAGAAATTCCATGCCAGGTTCGGAAGCAATAGGAGGCGAGGAAAGATCACAGCTTCCCTCATGCAGGTTCGGAAAAAATCAGATGAAAGTCTGGGACAATACGTCAAGAGGTTCCGAGAGGCTGTGGGATTGGTAGCAGAGTTGAACTCCCCACAAGCCTTGGGCTTCTTTACGACTTGATTGGACATCAGGAAGTCGAAGAAGTTGATGAAGGATCTAGTGATCAACCCTCCGACAGATTTTATAGAAGCCTTCCACCGAGCCGAGGGTCACATAGAAATAGAGGAAGCGATGGGAAATTTTAAACCCCACTCCCAATCTTATGAGAAATCTAAAGATCGGGACTAGCAGAGTTACCAAAGGTCCGATAATCAGGGGAAGTCTGATAATTATGGTAAGAAAAGCTACAATGGGGGAGGTTCGGGCAATGGACGACCGCCTTTTTCAAATAAGAATGTCAACAAAGTCTATACCGCACTTAACACTGATCAGGCGAAGATATTGGAAAATATGAGGAATAAACCTTTCTTTGAGCCATGCCCGATGATCTCGAAGCCTAGAAAGAGAGGTCAGGACAAATATTGTGCATACCATCAATGTCGGGGGCATACGACGGAGATGTGTAACGACTTGAAAGATTTGATAGAGAAGAATGTCTAGAATGGGCAACTGGTGCAGTATGTGGTTGGTTGGGAAGGTTTAGAGGCACCCCGGGAGGAGAACAGGTAGCCAACTCAGGAAGCACAGCCCCAACCGCACCCACAAACCCGAGGGGTGATTGATGTAATTTCGGGCAGGTCAGTAGGGCATGTAACCGGAAGAAAGAAGAGTGGGCACCTTGAGGCAGTATTATCAGTAGCAAATTCATCACCCCAAAAGGACAGGGTCTACTCAGAAGTCTCTATCTCTTTCTCGGATGAAGATTACCCTATCGATCACATCGAACCACATGACGGGGGGTTGGTGATAATGGCATAGGTCGGACCGGTGGATATGAAAAGGATGATGATAGACAACAGATCCTCGGTCGACATAGTGTACACGCATGCCTATCAGAGAATGGACTTGGAAGGAAAAAAAATGGAGTTAGGAGGAGAGGGTCCATTATATGGGTTCAATAGGGACCCAGTGCATGTGTCAGGAACGATAGAGCTTCCCGTCAGGTTTGGTATAGCACCCCAGCAGGCAGAAATCATGGTTAGATTTTTCGTGGTACAGGTGGATTCGGCCTATAATGCTATTCTGGGAAGGCCGACCCTAGCAGCTCTACAAGCAGTAACATCCATCCCACACTTCAAGATCAAATTTCCAACACCGAATGGGATTGGGGAGGTAAAAGGCTACCTTGATATTTCCCAAAGTTGTTATCGGGACACTCTGATCTCCTCAGGGGTTGGGGTCAGCAAATAAAAACAGGCGATGACCATCGAGTTGGAGCCCTTCACCGAAAGTAGCACTAAACCGATGGCACTACCGTCAGAAGAGACAGAAGATGTGGAGTTGATGCCGGGGAACACACAAAAATTGATCAAGATTGGGGCAGGATTGACAAAACCACTACGGACAAGCCTGGTGGATTTGCTTTGGGTGTATGCCGATATCTTCGCTTGGGAGCCTAGTGATATGCCAGGGGTAAGTGAGTCGGTAGTGCTACATAGACTGCATATAGACCCAAAGAGAAAACCGATGATACAGAAAAGAAGGATTTTTACCCCGAAAAAGCAGGGGATCATAGATGAAGAGATCGCTAAACTGATGGAGGCAGGATTCATTTTTGAGATCGACTACCCCGAATGGCTGGCGAATGTGGTATTGGTCCAGAAGAAAAACGGGAAGTAGAGGTTATACATCGACTACACAGATCTTAATATGGCATGCCCTAAAGATTTATATCCTCTACCCAACATAGACCAACTGATTGATGCAACTTCGGGGTATGGCAAGTTAAGTTTCATGGACGTTTTCTCGGGATACCACCAACTTTTGATGAACAAGGATGACATCCCGAAGACAAGCTTCATCACTCATCGGGCCATATATGCATATTGAAAAATGACCTTTGGATTGCTGAACGCGGGGGCGACTTATCAATGGATGATGAACTTTGTATTCAGAAAGCAGCTGGGCCGAAGTATGGAAGTGTACGTGGACGACATGATCATAAAAAGCATGTCAGTCCGGGATCATCTGGAGGACCTAGAAGACTGTTTCGAAACAATAAGGAAACACAAATTGAGACTGAACCCAACCAAATGTACATTCGGTTTGGGTTTAGGAAAGTTTCTGGGGTACTTGGTCAGCAAAACGAGTATCGAAGCAAACCTAGAGAAAATTGTGGCGATATTAGACATGAAATCTCCAAAGACATTCAAAGACGTGCAAAGGTTGATGGGCCAAATAGCCGCCCTTCGGAGATTCGTATTAAGATCAGCCGAGAGATGTTTTCCCTTCTTTGACACTCTCAAAGTGCCGAAGAATGAGAAGAGTTTTCAGTGGATATCGGAATGCGAAAACGCATTTCAGTAGATCAAATAGTATCTGTCTTCGGCACCATTGCTGATGAAACCAATACCTTCGGAACCTTTATACTTATACTTGGTTGTGAGCTCGATGGCAGTGGGAACGGCATTGGTGAGAGACAAAGGAGGAAAATAGTTCCCGATATACTACGTCAACCATGTTCTTCGAGATGCAGAAACAAGATACCTGAACCTGGAAAAATTCGTGTATGCCCTAATCATTGCAAGTAGGAAGCTTCGACATTATTTCAAAGGTCGGATGGTGGTGGTATATACGGATCAACCGATAAAGAAAATATTGCATAAGTCGGATGTGTCGGGTCGGCTTGCAGCATGGGCGATGGAGCTAACGCAATTTGCTATAGAGTATCATCCCTGAATGGCAATCAAGGGTCAGGCATTGGCAGACTTCGTCGTGGAATGCTTTTTCACAGAACCAAACGTGAATACAGTGACCAAAACCCAACAAGGGCCGACCGCGTGGACTTTATACGTGGATGGATCGTCAATATCGGACGTCAGTGGGACAGGGGTCATCCTGACAAGCCCCGAAGGGTTCAAAGTCCAGCAGGCGATTCAATTTCAGTTCAAAACCACGAACAACGAAGCAGAGTACGAGGCCATCCTAGCAGGGATACGGTTGGCCTGGATCTTGGAAGTACAGAAGTTGGTCATCTACAGTGATTCGCAGCTGTCGGGATAGTATGAGGCTCGAGGGGCAAGAATGACAAAATATCTGGCCGAGGTGAAAGATAAGCTTGCGTACTTCACATCACACAGTTGTCAGGGGGTGGATCAATTAGATAATACAGTAGCAGATGCCCTAGATAGGTTGGCAGCCACCGAAACAAGTTCCTTTAATGGGTCGGTATACCTGGAGGTTTTAGAACGACCAAGTATTCCGAAGACAGAGGTGTTGGCTTTGGACCGACTCGACTGCTAGCTCAAACCTTACATCGCGTATCTGGAAGATGGGGTTCTACCTTCAGGCTGAATCCTTGCACGAAAAGTTAAACACATGAGTTCGAACTTCGTCCTCATAGATGGAGATCTATACCGAAGGGCCTTTAGCTCTCCACTACTCAAATGCTTAACCCCATCAGAGGCGGATTACACTCTTCGGGAAGTACATAAAGGGATCTGTGGGGATCACATGGGAGCAAAGTCACTGGCACACAAGATTTTGAGGCAGGGGTATTATTGGTCGACTATCTACACGGAGGCCAAGGAATTCGTCAGAAGGTGTCCCAAGTGTCAGCTGAATAGCACTATCCCACATCAACCTCCCGAAGAGTTATATTCGGTTTTGTCCCTAATCCCCTTTGTTGTATGGGGAATCGACATCCTAGGGCCTCTTCTAAAATCCCGAAGAGTTAGTTTTGTGATCGTGGCTATCGACTATATGACAAAATGGGTCAAAGCCAAACCATTGCAGAAGATCACCGAACAAGAATGCCTGAAATTTTTCAAAGGAGTGGTCTATCGTTTAGATATTCTGATGGCGATGGTCTCAGATAATGGCAGACAATTTATGGGGTCAAAGTTCGAAGGATTTTTGAAAAAGTGGGGAATTCAGCATCGCAAGACTTTAGTCGCTCACCCTCAGTCGAATGGTCAAGAAGAAGTAAACAATCGAACCCTATTCAACGGGATCAAAAGAAGGCTAGATGAGTTAAAGGGTCGGTGGCCCGAGGAGCTACATAGTGTTTTGTGGGCATATCGGACTACTCCAAGGACAACAACTGGGGATTCTCCTTTCCGACTGGCATACGGGACTGATGCACTCATACCATTTAAGATCGGGTCCCCTACTCTTCTAGTCAGTCGGTACACAGAACTATACAATGATAAAGGTTTGAAAACAAACTTGGATCTGTTGGAAGAGGTTCAGGATTCAGCTGTGATGAGGTTGGCCATCTATCAGCAGCGAACAACCCGACACTATAATCGGAAGGTGAAACAGAGGAGGTTTAAAGTGGGTGATTTGGTCCTCCGGGAGTCGGAGGCATCAATCCCCCAGAACACCGGCAAGCTGATGCCTAACTGGGAGGGACCTTATGAAGTAGTAGAGGTGCTGAAGCCCGATACATACCGGCTTTGAGCAATGTATGGTTCAGAAATAAAGAATACATGGCATGCTAGGAGACTTAGAAAATTTTACCAGTAATAGTTATGTCATTCTTTTCAGGTTCCATGTAACCGTTTCAATTTGAAATGAAATAAATGAAATTTTTTTTTGGAGATGTTTAACTTCATCTATATTCATATGACTCTTAATACTCTAATGGACAAACTTCAAACACAATCCGATCGGAAGGTTCGAAACGACACCACTAGTCGAGATAAGTCACGAGTATAACTGATCGAAAAAACTGTAATTTTTTTATTCAGACAAACTTCGGGCATGGTCTGATCAGAAGGTTCGAAAAGACACTATTGACCGGGATAAGTCACGAGTATAACTGATTACAAAAATTTATAAACATAAACATTATTTCATTCATACTTTAAAATTTTTACAAAACCCGATCACTTACGATTGGGGCGGAGTACAAGTAAAAATGTTACAAAAATTATAAGTCCTAACAAGAGCTATTCAGGAGGAGGGTTGTCTTCGGCTTCGGCCTTAGATTCTTCATCAGATGAGTCAAGGAGGGAGGTATCGAGCCTAGCAGCCGCCAGCTTCGCCTGAGCCTTTTCACGATAAACTTCATACCCTTCACCAAACTGGGCCATAACCTTATCGTTCAAGGCATCAGATTCCTCGTATTCGGCGATCTCCTGCTGCTTAGCCTCAGAGAGTTTTCCCTACAAGACGTCAACTTCAGCGGTTAAACTGGTGTTTTCCCGTATAACATGCATCATTTTAGCCATCATCTCAGAAAACTTCTCCTGCAGGGCGTCGACAGCCTTCTCCCGATCCTTGATCTCGCTGGAGAGACGATCCCTCTCCTCTAGAATTTTCTTGGCATAAATTTTGAGGCCGACGAACTCTTGTCGAAGTAGCGAGTTTTGATATTTGAGCTCGTTGGCCTGACGTCCGGCCCTAGTCGCCTCTTTTCGGGTCTCAGCGTGGAGATCCCTTTATTTCTTTAGGTCCGAGCACAGACCACCAACCTCATCTTTGAGCAGTTGTACGTCCGCCCTCAGCTAAACCTCCTTTTTAGTGGTTCGGGCGAGAGGGGGGATAACACGAGCTAAGACTGCATTGTCCTACAGCAGGAAGAAGTGGTTCAATTACGCAGGATAAAGATATGAGGACAACGGACAAGTTAATCGGAGTGGGAATTACCTGACACTGGGCCCGAATGTAGGCGACAAGATACTTCTCGGAAGTGAACCCTTTAAAGCGTTTGTCGTCACCAGAAAGTTTGAAGGGATCGAATAGATGGAAGGGGAACACGTCTAAAGGACTCCTTGGCCAACAGGTAGTCGGCGATCCGTGGGAGGAGCTTGGTTTGTAGGAGGGTGTAGAGTCAGCTACAAGATCGATCACGACGACCGGCTGCTCGTGATCTTTAGCCAGTCGTGGTTTTTTGGGTCGGGGTTCAAGAGGAACCTCTTCGGTTTCCTCCGAATCCTCGATCACCGCTACCTGGGCAGATGGAGGAGGAGTTAGCTTCGGTATAGCTAAAGGGGGTGCTTTGTTTGGGAGCTTTGTCGAAAGCTTGGAAGGCTTTTTTATCTTCTTCAATTTGGAAAGTTTCTCAGCCCTGCTCATTTTCAGTGCATCTTTCACGATGGGTTCGGCAGTGGAAGTTGGTGGAGCAGGGCCCGAAGTGGAACCAGTTAAGAGTTCCGCGATCAGGATAGTTTCCTCTTTATCCATCTAATCTGTGATAGGAAGACGAATCGGCTCGATCGAGATAGGGAGAGGAGTCAAGGATTTAGCAGCCCCTTCAGGCTTGAAAATTGTCACTGTACAACAAGGAGGGAGTTGGAGGATCAATTAGCGTTAGATGATCGAAAAATAATTTAAGATATGGGGAGGTTCGAGGTGAGATACTTACGGCCATGCTGGTACAACCAGCTTTCATTGGATAAGACCCTCAAGTTCCATTCGGTCTTACTCCATTTCTTGTAAAATTCCTTGAAGGCACCAGCTCGATCCTTCGGGAATTTGGACACCTTGGTGATAGGATCTTTGGGATGGGCCCAGTTTGGAAGGAGTTTGAGGTCGGTCCCTTTCACAAAAATCCATTGCGGGTACCAGCCCTTGTTGCTCGAGGGGGTTTTGATGGGAACAGTTTGGCTTGGTTATTTTTTTAGTTGTCGAAGGCCGGGCTCTTTGGATCGACTGACGGTGAACAAGGCGAAGAAGAAGTCAAGACCGGGTGTGATCCTGATCTCATGGCACACGGCGATGAAGGAAATCAACTGGATATACGAGTTCGGCACAAGTTATGCGAACCCGATCCTCACAAAGCCAAGGAAAGTTGAGACGAAGTCATGAAGAGGAAAACGAACCCATATCTCAATAGATATAGGGGTACAGCGACCTACTCACGTTCGGGTCTCCAGGACATCCTCTCCTCTGGTGTGGGTACCCGAAGCTTGTACTCCCTCAGAATGTTGAACAGTTCTCAAATTTCTGATATTTAAGAAGGGAGAATGGTGGATTGGGTGTTTATGTGGGAAATTCCATTTCGGAGTGGTAACCATTTCAGATTTTCGTTTCGGGACTAATCGGTGTAGAGAAGGTGGGGGTTGTAGTGGTGTCAGGTGGTGGTGTCGGAAGGTCCACCGGGACTAAATCGGTGGTCAGAATGGGGGTAGGAGTCGTGGTGTCATGGATATTTGGAGTTTGTTCGGTGGTAGAATCAGCCATTGCAGGAAGTGCTAGCAGGAATGAGCTCAAAATCAAGGAGAAATGAAAACTTAGTACTCGCCGGAAATCGCCCTCGCTGGAAAATTTTGAAAGGGATTTTGAATTGAGAAAGGCTGGGAAAAGTGATAGTGATTGACGAAAGGGGGTTTTTATAGGTGCAGTCACACGTTACCCAAGGGCAACTATTAAATGTTCAGGGTAGGACCAGGCATAGAAAGACGTGACATGTTACGAGAAACGAGCACAGACCATTTGGTTTCCCCAGATAACTCATCATTAGCTGTCATGACCTTTCGGATACCTAAACTTTCAAGTCTCCAATTATAAGTACATTATAATCAGAGACTGGGGGCAATGTTCGGGAGCATTTTACCGACCTTCACATGGGCCGAAGGCCTGACATTAGAAGGGCTTTAGGAGACCACTGGGTTGAAGCCCATGGAGAGGTTGGAGGTGTTCGGGTCAGTGTCCGAGTCCTTTTCGGCTGGAGCCTCACCCTAGTGGATGATCTTCGGGTTCGGTGTCCGAGCCCTTCGGGCCATAGCTTTACCCTGTTGTGTGGTGTTCGGGTTCGGGTCTTCGAGTCCTTTGGGCCGAGGCTTAGACCTGATGGTGGAATTGTTTGGGCCTGTATAGTGGGCTCTCCTACGTGCAGAGTCTGGGACCCTAATCATAATTGAATAAGGTAACTCCAGAGGTAGTGATTGGTCTGGATTCCACTTGCACCTTTTAAGGAGATTGTGGTGGACCCAAATATTCGTAGCTGCCATATTTAGGAGTCCTAAACTGACTCAGAAAGGGATTCTAAGGTACGAGAACACTATAAATACAAGGCTTGGGTTTCAATCAAGAGGTAAGACCTACTTTTAATCACTAAATGTAAGACCCTAACTTATTATAAATAAAATTAAAATTTTCCTCTATTCATTATTCTAAATTAATAAGGTGTTAATTTGATATAATACTTTGGTTATGGGTGAAATGAGCAAATTTTGCAAAATAAGCAAGTGGTTATAAAATATTCATTTCTGTTGGGGAATATTCATTTGTTCGTGGAATATTCTTTTTGTCGAGAATATCCGTACGACAACGCAGTCAATTGTGGGCCCCATAACGGAATAACTGTCGGATGAATAAAACGACAAAGTATGAGTTTTTATGAATAACGGCGTAATTGTTACCGTTAACACTGTTGGGTTACCTGGTGGTTAAAATACAGTAATATGCGTGGTTGCACAGTGGTACATGGTATTGCACAGTATTATTGAATTATTAATTCGTAAGTAAGAAGACACTACTCAATAATTGTTACAGTAGTTACTGTTTAATATTTTATTGTTTCAATAATTGTTGCGTTGATAGTTTATATTATTGTTGTTTCAATAATTGTCGTTGCACAGTATTTCCCATTATCAGATCAATAATTCATATTATTTGAATTATATTATTAGATAGCATTATTAGCAATGTCTAGAAAGTTCTGTTAATGAGAGGTTTGGTCACCTAATTGCGCGCCAGTAAGGAGAAATCCTTATTGGAAAGCCCCCTCTTTCCTGGGAACTGCCTGGTTGTCATACGTGTGATTCTGTAATATTATTTGTGAATAATTAATTATTGATTTATATGATAAGAAAATATTTATTTGATGTGGATATAAATGATGGATTTATTTATTTTATATGGTTATAAATGAAGGAATTAATGCTTATGTGTTTTATCAGTATTCTGTAGGAAGGGAAGTATTAAAAATCACTCGTTTGTGGATTTTGGATATTTTATGTTTGGAATTTGGAAAAACTCAAAGCTACAAAGTTGTAGAGAATTCAATTTCAGGCAGAATGGACATACAATTCAAATTTTTCTGATAAACAGGCTATTTTCTATGAATTATTGAAGTTTCGGAAGATAAAATAATTTTTATTAAATTTATGGGTGGGACCCACTTTTGGTTTTTCAAGCATGTGGGCTGCTATTATTTTTCAAATTTGGCTGGCTTGGTTGGTGAAGGTGTGCGTAGGAAGTTTGAAAAGAAATAATATTAATTTATTATTTTTGTGAGACCCCAGATTTTATGAATAAATATTTAATTTTCTCGAATTATATTTTTGAAAATTATGGTGTGGATTTGATATAATATTATAGTTGTGGGTAATATTTATAAATGTTGCAAAGTACGCAAGTTGTTATAAAATATTCGTTTGGTCGGGGAATATTCTTTTTGTCGGGGAATATTCGTACGACGGTACAATCATTGGTGGACCCCACAATGGAATTATTGTCGGATTGAGAAAACGACAAAAATACTTTATGAAAATAACGGCGGAGGTGTTACCGTTAATACTGTTGAACTACTCGGTAGTAAAAGTACAGTAATACGCGTTGTTGCATAGTAGCACACGGTATTGATTATTGATGCTTACGTAAGAAGTCACTCAGCTATACTCAATTATTGCTACAGTAATTGCTGCATCATATCTATTATATTATTGATTCAATTATTGTCACAGTATCATTTGTATAATATATTATTTAAACAATAATTGAGACGAAAAGTTATAATAATTGTTGGAAGATTAGTTATGTGTTGATTAAAAAATAAAATAATTTCTGGTAATTTTTATTCAATCTTTGATGTATATAAAGAGTCTATTATGAGACGTTGGTGATAAGTTTAATTATTTATGGGGGGCCATATGTCGTCATCTAAGAGTCTCTTTCATAAATAATAATTATTTTCGTAAATAGTAATTATTTTCGTAAATAGTAATTACCTTCGTAAAATAGTAATTATTTTCGTAAATAGTAATTACCTTCGTAAATAGTAATTACCTTCGTCAATAGTAGTTGTCCCTTCAATATTACCAAGAGTTAACTGCCTCTTCGGTGTTCCAAGGGTTAATTACCCTTTCGCAAATAGTAGTTGTCTCTTCAATATTACCAAGAGTCATTTTGACCCTTCGTTAAGACCAAGAGCCACCCTCAGTTTTTCTATAAATAGAAAGCTCATTCCTTCATTATTTCTTACGAATTCGCTCAAGCTATAGAGAGAAAGAAGAAAAGTATTCTGCTACTTCACTTATATCCAGTTCTTCTAAGGTAGGGAATATTATTTGTTGTACTCGTAAGGGGTGTTATTCTTTCTTATTCATGAAGAGAACTGTTGTTATTCCATTGCTTATTATTCTGTTGGAATAACCTGTAAAAGTGGCATACCCTATACATGACCTGTATACGCGGTACACCCTATACTTGGTGAAATCCTTATGTTATTCCATTCATTATTATTCTGTTGGAATAACCGGTATACGCGGAATACCCTATACTTGGTGACATCCATTTACTATCCTGTCTTTATATTTCTGTCGGAATATCCTGTCTGTGTGTTTTACACCGGACCTGGTTCCATTCTTTATTATTCTGTTGGAATATCCTGTCTGTGTGTTTTACACCGGACCTGGTTCCATTCTTTATTATTCTGTTGGAACATCCTGTCGGTGTGAATTTCACCTGACCTGGTTCCGTTATTATTATTCTGCTGGAATAACCTGTCTGTGCGGTCTATCGCATGCATGGTGATTTCTTTTATTATCTCATTCTTTATTATACTCAGTTGGTTAAAACTTTGACTTCTATACTCCATGAAATTAGTGGAATATCCTTGATATTTGCGCTTCATCCAGTATCCTTTCATGGAAATCTTCTTCTGATCATTCTTGAATTTTACACCACAAAACAGTATCGTGTTGACAAATTTGGACGTTAATAATTTCTGGATAAAATAATTCTTGAACTTGTTTTATTGAATTCTTATATCATTGTCATCATCCTCTTATTTATATTTTTGAAAGTCATCTGTGGCCTGTAGTGCATAGATGGACTTGGTATGATTATGACCAGGGATTATTCGGTGTAATCATGACCGTAATGTTACAAATGATGTGGTAAAAGTCTCATTTGCCGTAGTGCATTGATGGACAGTTGTTGGCATGATCATGACCATTAATGAATACACAAATATTCTTGGCCGTAGTGCCTGAATAATTGTGGTCGTGATACTAAAGAATATCCTTGGCCGTAGTGCAGGGGTGATTCGATGATGTGGAATATTTATTAAGCTGAGTCTCAGCTATAACAGTGATGAAAAACCTTTTAAATCATAAAAGATAGTAGATTTTATTTTCTACTTGACTCTTCTAATGGATTGCTGGTTCCGCTGCAGTTAAACTTGATGATTATTATATTTTATCAATTTAACACTGTTGAAGGCTAATGATAAATTATTCTGCATTATCTTAGTCATAATATTTCTTACTGGGCTAGTTGAGCTCACCCTTTCTTTCACTGTTCTCTTCAGGAAATGAGAATATAGCTGGGACGAGTCGGGGAACGAAGTAATGGTCCAGAGGATAGCATTAGTAGTCCTCACTATTCTGTTAAATAGTGTGACAATAATTATATTGAGGACTCCTTTTGAGTTTGTATGATCTCTAGTAGACAATAATTGTATTCAAACTCCCAGTTATATTTTGTCGTATTGTACACGACACTGGTATTAGTAAGTTGTATTTGAATTCTGTACCATGTATCTGGCGACTCAAGATGGGTGATGTATACCTAATTTTGGGGGCGTCACAGTTGGTATCAGAGCTTAGGGATATGATCCCTGGCTAAGATGTGAGAATAGTACTAGGAGGGGAGAGACGGGGAATTCCTTCGCTAGTATGACCTACCTAAGTTTATGTGCTATTTTATTGGTCGGTCAGAATATAGAGATAATATGTTATATGTCAAGTAACCTTTTATTTTGTGGCAGTATCTTAAAATGACATCTGAGAATGTTGAGATTATCAATGGAGCACAGGAAACCGTTGATTCTCCACAGATCAATAGTCAGGACAATGTGCAACAGGATGGCGATAATCCTCTTGTAAACACCAACACTGATCAATTGACGAACGACGGTACGTTTAGGAGCTTTTTAGAATTCATGCAACATCAGGCGAAGGCGGCTCCTGTTCATAACGCAGGAGGAAGCAATGGCAATCCACGGTTGGTTACCGCTAAACAGTTCAAGGAGCTGGGACCACCAGAGTTTAAGGGAGAGCCAAAACCACTTATAGCTGAAACATGGATAAAGCAGATCACCAAGATATTTGATGTCTTGGGATGTTCCGAGGAGCAAAAGGTTCCCTTTGCCGCCTTTATGTTGCGCGGAGAGGCAGATTACTGGTGGGAATCGGTAAAACGTACTCAACCTGCTGTACTGAAGATATCTTAGGAGAAGTTCCAGGAGCTGTTCAACGACAAATACTTTCCCGAAAGTATTCGCCACATGAAGGAGGTGGAATTTATCAAGTTGGAACAAAACAATATGACCGTGTCGCAATACGAGGCAAAATTTGCGGAGTTATCCCGGTTTGCGTCCCACTTGGTGGATAATGAAGAGAGAATGGCGCGAATGTTTTTAAGAGGTTTGAAGCCGGAGATACGTCAACATCTTATTTCTCATAAATTGTGTTTATATTCAGATGTTGTAAATAGGGCTCAGTTAGTGGAGCGCGATAACGAGTCAACTCAACTAAAAGAGAGCAGCCGGCAAAATTATAATACCAGCGAGAGTGGTCATCGAAGCGGTGACAACAAGCGTGAAGGAAATCAACAGGCCAAAAATGGTAACCACTTCGGTGGTAATCAGGGCCAAAATAATAAGAATGGACATTTCAAGAAGAGAAGATTCAACAATGATGGAAAGACGTCAGCACCAGCACCTGTCGTTAAGGAAGGAGAAAGACCACCTATCATATGCTTCAAATGCGGAGGGGAGGGACACATCAGTCCAAATTGCGCGATGCCGTCCAAAGCATGCTATAATTGTGGAAGAGAAGGTCACCTAGCCCGATTTTGTCGTTCACCGAAGACAAGTTCAGCTAGGATGGAGGCACCAAAGGATGTCCCAGGTAAGCCAAAGCCGATAGTTTAAGAGAGAGAGCGTTTTTTTTCTATGACGAGGAACCTGAATAAAATTATCACGGGTATGTTAGTCATAAACTCTTGCGAAATCTATACCGTGTTAGATACCGGTTCTACTCACTCTTTTATTTCACCTAGTTGTGTTCAATGTTTGTACTTAACTTCGGAGAAGTTAAACTTTGATTCATCTATTAAAACTCCATTGAGAGAAACCTTCGTTACCTCCACTATTTATAAATCTTGTTTGATTCAAATCGACACTTTCACGTTACCTGTCGATCTTTTAAAATACCTGTCTTTGATGCGATTTTAGGAATCGATTGGTTAACTACTCATCATGCTTTTCGTAAGGTTGTTAGCTTTAATATTCCTAACAAACCTGTTATGCGAATTCAAGCAATCAAGCCACTAAAGTCAATCATTGTCATTTCAAGCCATAAATAAAGAGCCCAGTCCTTTCATTGTTGACTTCCTTATGTGGAATGCACCGAAGACAGACTTTCCGTAAGAGACGTTGTGAATAACGATGACAAGTTGATAGGTATCAATGTGAAGTGTTATCCAAGTCTTGGATGAGGGTCACAATTTTGAATGATATTTCTAGTGTTAATAAATTTTCTGACGTATTCTTGAAGACTTCTTAGCCTACCCTGGAGCGTGAAATCGAATTTTCTATTGACCCCAGTACAAAACCCATGTCTTAAACCCTCAAATATTTTCTTCACCTAAAAAGAACGTATAACGTGCCAAAGACGTTGGCTCGAGCTGTTGAAGATTACGATCATATCATTTAATACCATCGTGGAAAAGCGAACGTGGTACCTGACGCGTTGTATAGAAGATTGTATGCGATCACAAGTGCGAATATATGAACTCACGTGAAGATAACGAATATACAAGTAGAATCGACTTTAATCGATAAAGTTAAAGCCGCTCAAGCTACACACTCGGAGCTGAAGAATGTGAAGAATTAAGAAGGTTCAAGAGGGCGTTATTCTAGAAGCAAGAATCGACGAAGAGATGAAATCTAAACCCTCGATTTTAATTGGCCCATTTGAAATCCTTGATCAAGTAGGAATTGTGGCTTATAGACTCATTTTACCGCCAAGTATGTTGCGTGTTCAGAACATTTTTTTTCGTATCGATGTTACGTAAATATGTGGACGATTCGAACCACATTATTAATTTAGAACCGGACGAGATAGCGGATGATTTAACGTTTGAAGAGATACGTGTTACAATCTTTGATAAGAAGGAGCATATTCAACACTCAAAAGTTATATCTCAAGAGTTAGAATTTGAAGTGAAGTCAAGGTATCCTCACATGTTCGGCATACCAGGTACGTACGTAAATTTCGAGGGCGAAATTTCTTAAGGAGGGGAGATTGTGAGACCCCAGATTTTATGAATAAATATTTAATTTTCTCGAATTATATTTTTGAAAATTATGGTGTGGATTTGATATAATATTATAGTTGTGGGTAATATTTATAAATGTTGTAAAGTACGCAAGTTGTTATAAAATATTCGTTTGGTCGGGGAATATTCTTTTTGTCGGGGAATATTCGTACGACGGTACAATCATTGGTGGACCCCACAATGGAATTATTGTCGGATTGAGAAAACGACAAAAATACTTTATGAAAATAACGGCGGAGGTGTTACCGTTAATACTGTTGAACTACTCGGTAGTAAAAGTACAGTAATACGCGTTGTTGCATAGTAGCACACGGTATTGATTATTGATGCTTACGTAAGAAGTCACTCAGCTATACTCAATTATTGCTACAGTAATTGCTGCATCATATCTATTATATTATTGATTCAATTATTGTCACAGTATCATTTGTATAATATATTATTTAAACAATAATTGAGACGAAAAGTTATAATAATTGTTGGAAGATTAGTTATGTGTTGATTAAAAAATAAAATAATTTCTGGTAATTTTTATTCAATCTTTGATGTATATAAAGAGTCTATTATGAGACGTTGGTGATAAGTTTAATTATTTATGGGGGGCCATATGTCGTCATCTAAGAGTCTCTTTCATAAATAATAATTATTTTCGTAAATAGTAATTATTTTCGTAAATAGTAATTACCTTCGTAAAATAGTAATTATTTTCGTAAATAGTAATTACCTTCGTAAATAGTAATTACCTTCGTCAATAGTAGTTGTCCCTTCAATATTACCAAGAGTTAACTGCCTCTTCGGTGTTCCAAGGGTTAATTACCCTTTCGCAAATAGTAGTTGTCTCTTCAATATTACCAAGAGTCATTTTAACCCTTCGTTAAGACCAAGAGCCACCCTCAGTTTTTCTATAAATAGAAAGCTCATTCCTTCATTATTTCTTACGAATTCGCTCAAGCTATAGAGAGAAAGAAGAAAATTATTCTGCTACTTCACTTATATCCAGTTCTTCTAAGGTAGGGAATATTATTTGTTGTACTCGTAAGGGTTGTTATTCTTTCTTATTCATGAAGAGAACTGTTGTTATTCCATTGCTTATTATTCTGTTGGAATAACCTGTAAAAGTGGCATACCCTATACATGACCTGTATACGCGGTACACCCTATACTTGGTGAAATCCTTATGTTATTCCATTCATTATTATTCTGTTGGAATAACCGGTATACGCGGAATACCCTATACTTGGTGACATCCATTTACTATCCTGTCTTTATATTTCTGTCGGAATATCCTGTCTGTGTGTTTTACACCGGACCTGGTTCCATTCTTTATTATTCTGTTGGAATATCCTGTCTGTGTGTTTTACACCGGACCTGGTTCCATTCTTTATTATTCTGTTGGAACATCCTGTCGGTGTGAATTTCACCTGACCTGGTTCCGTTATTATTATTCTGCTGGAATAACCTGTCTGTGCGGTCTATCGCATGCATGGTGATTTCTTTTATTATCTCATTCTTTATTATACTCAGTTGGTTAAAACTTTGACTTCTATACTCCATGAAATTAGTGGAATATCCTTGATATTTGCGCTTCATCCAGTATCCTTTCATGGAAATCTTCTTCTGATCATTCTTGAATTTTACACCACAAAACAGTATCGTGTTGACAAATTTGGACGTTAATAATTTCTGGATAAAATAATTCTTGAACTTGTTTTATTGAATTCTTATATCATTGTCATCATCCTCTTATTTATATTTTTGAAAGTCATCTGTGGCCTGTAGTGCATAGATGGACTTGGTATGATTATGACCAGGGATTATTCGGTGTAATCATGACCGTAATGTTACAAATGATGTGGTAAAAGTCTCATTTGCCGTAGTGCATTGATGGACAGTTGTTGGCATGATCATGACCATTAATGAATACACAAATATTCTTGGCCGTAGTGCCTGAATAATTGTGGTCGTGATACTAAAGAATATCCTTGGCCGTAGTGCAGGGGTGATTCGATGATGTGGAATATTTATTAAGCTGAGTCTCAGCTATAACAGTGATGAAAAACCTTTTAAATCATAAAAGATAGTAGATTTTATTTTCTACTTGACTCTTCTAATGGATTGCTGGTTCCGCTGCAGTTAAACTTGATGATTATTATATTTTATCAATTTAACACTGTTGAAGGCTAATGATAAATTATTCTGCATTATCTTAGTCATAATATTTCTTACTGGGCTAGTTGAGCTCACCCTTTCTTTCACTGTTCTCTTCAGGAAATGAGAATATAGCTGGGACGAGTCGGGGAACGAAGTAATGGTCCAGAGGATAGCATTAGTAGTCCTCACTATTCTGTTAAATAGTGTGACAATAATTATATTGAGGACTCCTTTTGAGTTTGTATGATCTCTAGTAGACAATAATTGTATTCAAACTCCCAGTTATATTTTGTCGTATTGTACACGACACTGGTATTAGTAAGTTGTATTTGAATTCTGTACCATGTATCTGGCGACTCAAGATGGGTGATGTATACCTAATTTTGGGGGCGTCACAATTTTAGTCTCCTATAGCGTTCTAGCATTTTTCTATAAATAGACGCTTAGGTTAGAATTGAAAATCACACCAGAAACAAGTTTTCTTTCTCTTTAGATTGTCGAGCGTATTTTTTTGAGTATTTTGATACTTTAAGAGTTGCTGTTCGGTACAAGTTTCCTTCGGCTTTCTATCCGATATTCCGATCAGAAGTACCGTTATTTTGAGGTAAGGGATGTTATTTTCTTTCGAAATGATATTAATTTCTTGAATATCATTATGCTGAAATATTGGTTTGAACTTTTTAATTAAATTTGAAACTTTTTGTGTCGGGGTTACTATTCACGTATACGACACTATTCACCAAAAAATGAAAATTTTTCTTTTTGTCCAAGATGTCTATTTTGGCTACCATCTTTGATTGTATCAATGTTTTGATCGTTCTTTTTGAATTCTGCTTCATAATTGGTTATTATGAAGTATTATTGATCTTAGATAAACTGTTATACGAATCCCTAATATTTGTCCTTGTGTCTCACTGGATTCGTTTTCTTTAAAATATTTTTTATCATCCTCAGTTTAAATGATGATATTAGTGAATATCTTTGGCCTGTAGTGCAAAGATGAATGATTAACTGATGAATATCTTTGGCCCGTAGTGCAAAGATGAACAGGTGTTGAAATGAACATGACCAACTGGTGATACAAATGAATATCTTTGGCCTGTAGTGCAAAGATGAATATTTGATTAAAGATGTATATTGATTGTTGTTACAGGGATAAAATATTAATGATGAATTTTAAATCTTAGAAGACAGTAGAATTCATTCTCTACGTGACTCTTCTAATGGATTGTTGTTTTCGCAGCAGAATATTGATCTAAAACTTGTTGTCTATTATATTCTATCAGATTTTTTCCTGTTGAAGACTAATGATAATTTGTTGTGTATTATCTTAGTCATAATATTCTTTACTGGGCTAGTTGAGTTCACCTTTTTCCTTTTTGTTCCGTTTTTCTTCTCAAGAGGTGAGAACATAGCAAGATCGAGTCGGGGTATGGAGTGACGGTTCTAGAAAGAAGTTTTAGATGTCCTCACTATTTCTGTAAAATAGTGTATGAATAATTGTAATGAGGACTTATTTGGGTGTGGATATTGTCTAGAAGACAATATTTGTATTTAAACTCACAGTATGTGTTGTCGTATTTTGCACGACAATTGTATTATTGAAGTTGTAGTTTACTTTCTATACCATGTATTTGGCGACTCAGAATGAGTGTTGTATACCTATTTTGGGGGTGTCAGACTAAACACTTAGCCTCCATTGTACTTATTCTCACACAAGAGCTATCCCCCGGCGGCACAAGCCGTCAAGCTTCTGTGTGATCTGTTATTGTACAGGTTCTAGCGCGTGGATTCTATGATTGGACGCACCAGCGAAACTTGGCGTTAACATTTTGATTATAGTAAATTTCATAACTTCATACATGTTATGGGTACAAAAATATTGGGTAAGAATTGAATGGTTAGAATTAACAGCTTAGATGTATTCTCAAGTTTCTCTAGTATTTCATTTCCTTAAAAAGTTAAAGTGGTTAAGTTTATTTTTGCCTATGGAATACCTATTTATATTTGCATACTAAACTTCTTTTTTTCAATTGGCTTATTGAAGTACTTGTTTTTTTTAACAAAACGTTATAAATTCCATCTAAGCAGTTGGCTTTTAACAGCAAAAGATAAAAAATAATAATTTTATTCCATTACCTATGTGGCCAGATTCATCCATATGGCTGTCAAGGTGGAAATACAATCTATAAAAACAAAAATAAATTTACATTTGTAATAAAAATATGCCAAAAAAGTATTAATCTTTTAACTTTTTTTTAGTATATTGCAAAGTTAAAAAAAAGTTTATAAAAATTAAAACATATTAAAAAATTAAAAGATTAAAACACAAATCAAACAATTCAAACAGTCTCTTCTCAATCTCTCTAACAACTCCGATATTTGCAAATCCCAATTCTGGCCATCATCACCACCCTCCCCGAGCCTTTTTTTATATAATATTTTTGTACTTTCAGGTCACACACACCCATATATATATATATATATTCGGATCTTAAACTCACCTCTTATTTAACATACCTTGTATACTACCTTTAGCGACGGACCGGATGACCATTCGGTCCGTCGCTATATATAGAACCGTCATCTTAGCGTTTAGCGACGGACAACATATAGCGACAGACCGAATCGTCGCCCGATCCGTCGCTAAAGGGGAGTATGCAAGGTATGTTCGATATGAGATGAGCTTAAGATTCGGACCGTATATATATACTATATTATAATTATAATTCTGCACTTAAGCACACCTAGAGGGGGGTGAATAGATGTAAATACTCAAAAGTGATCTACAGTGGTCAAATTTTAAAGTTTACTATAGCAGGATATAATCGGACGGTCTAACCTTGTCTGTATTAGTTAGTTCTTCGTCTGTTATAAATGGACAGCTAATACTTGTCCGTATTAGTATAAAATTTTTCCGACTTAAACCAAAATCTGCAGAATTTTAAAGCTTAAAACAGAAACAAAAGAATAGTAAATCACATTAAGGTTTTTACGTGGTTCAGCCCTTATTTTCATTAATTGTTTCATCCTTTTCTATCTTGAATAGCTTATAGTCTTACATTAGCATACTTAATAGTAGAGCAATGGCTAAAAAGTAACGTTCTAATGCAACAACTATAAAGTAACATTCCAATGCAACAACTAGTTCTTTGAAATAGTAGATATACGTTAGCAAATATCAACTCAGTAGATATATTTAAGAGATGTACTGTTACGAAGAAGTCACGTAATATCCAAAGATAATCTTAAAGAGTCCTACTAGCTGTTAACATATCTTCTTCAAACAAAACAACTGCTGTTAGCAAGCATCCTTAAAAAATAAATAACTGCTCCATCATTGAATAAGAATCCTTAATAAAACCAATTCCTAAAAAATCTCCCAGCAAAATACGAATTATAACTTAGATAAGAATTCAATTTCAGTTCCAACACACTTTTACCTTTTATAACCTTCAGATATCAATCTCCTAATTATACTCCAATACATATTTGAATTAGTCTCCATAAAAAAACAGGTTCAGTTATAAATATAAACATATAAATATTAGATTCCAAAAACTTTTAAGCACGTGATTAACCTCCTGCAGTAAATTTGAGCTAGCATACAAAGTGATTAATCTATGCAATAGCCCATACAAACTATTATATAATTAATATGCATAAAAATATTTGATTAACATGACTCAATTAAATTATAAGCCAATATAAAATCAATTTAGCCCAAATAAACATTGTCATCATTAAAACCACAAAGTATAAATACTAACATTCTCCCCCTTTTTGATGATGACAATATATTATCTTTTAAATTTATATGCTCCCCCTATCTATAAGGCTCCCCATACATTTATGCATATTAAGGAGCAAAAAAAATGACTTGATCCAAATAACCATCATTGCATATAGTATTTCACTAACAATATAAATACCAATTCAATTCAAATTTCAAATACCAAATATCTCTCCCCCTTTGTCATTATCAAAAAGAAATCATTAAGCACAAGTTGATTAACACATAATCATCATTACCCAAATATCTTTCCCCTTTTGTCATCAATAAAAAATAATTCATATTAAATAAGCTACATAGTTATCTCACCCCATTTGTCAATATTAAAAGAAAAATTTCAAAGATAAAGAATATCATTGGAACAAGTTTATAATAAAATCACATATAGCAAGTAAACAAAACGATCATACCTTTGTGATTTGTTACCTATATATCAACATTGTTGTTACCAATAGTAAGCTTTCAAGATGTGCTCTGAAGTTTTTGATTTTGGATCTTCATAATCAAATCTCTTCAAAAACACTTCTTTTGATCATCCAATGTGGCGGTCACCTATAATCAAATTTGGGGGATGATTTCTCACAGTTCGTCATGATCTAGGAAGCTTGGCAGTGGTCATCTGTTTGTTAGAATCAAACTATGATATATCAAATTATGTATCTGATTTTTCTTCTAAATCGGATGGGTCTGGCTGTCTATTTTTCGGTGTCTGCATGTCCGAGTTTTCTCCTAAAACGGACGGGTCAGGCTGTCTAATTTTAGCTGTCTTTCCTTCTTATTCGGACGGCTTACACTGTCTAATTTCAACTGTCTTTCCTTCTAATTCGGACGACTTAGGCTTTTTGAATTTAGCAGTTTGGCTTCTACGACTCAATTTTTTATTTCCTACAGAATCCTCATTCACTTCATTTGACAGATCATGGTTAAGTTCATTTAAAAAATTACAAGTACAGATTCCTCATCATGATTGTCATGTGTATTAAATATGAAACATTTAGCACAATAAAAACTTTAGAATAAATAATATTATAAACCCTTGTGTTAAAAAATCCATATATCTAATGAGGTACTTACAGATTTCGCAAAAAATAATTAATAGGTAACTACTATTCGTCTCCTTTTTGACCTTGAACCATCTACAAAATGAACAAATAGTCTCTACCTTTTTGGTACCCAAATCTTTTTGGGTGCTTTTGGGTTAGTAGCATATAAATCACATTTTTTTACCCAAATTTGTTTTATTCTAATTTTATTACAATTAGAATCAAAATGACCTTTAAAATCACATTTTCTACAAGTAACAAATGGTGAACAATAAAGTGGTTTAAACCTTGGTTTACTATTAATCATTCTAATATTATCATTAGTTCTATTTTTCACATTTTTAATAGGATTATACCCAATTCCTTGTTTCTCAAGACTAGACCTTTGTGCCCCTAACATAACATTTAGGTTTTCTTCTCCTTGCACAAATTTAGCAAGATCATTTTTTAAAGATGTTATTTTTGCATTTGTTATATTATCATCATGTTGAACATTCATCATTTTTCCATCATTAAAAACATCTATGCATGCATCTCTCATTTTCAAATTTTCTATTAACACTTCATTTTTTATTTTTAAGATATTCATTTTCTTTTCTTTAATAAGCGACTTAACTTCATTCATTAGCTCATCAACATAATTCTTAGTTCATCAACATAATTCTTAAAATAAGCAGTTTTCTTTTTGAGCTGTTGATTTTCATTTTGTAAAGCAATATAATCAAGTATAGATATTTCAAAAGCTTTATGAAAATTTGTTACCTCAAGTTGATAATCATCTTCTAGTCCTATGAAACAGAGTTGGACATTTTCTTCTTTTTGTTTCGTTTTGGACTTGCTCACTAGAGTTAAGCTACCTTTTTGGTTTTTTCTTTGTTTCTTCCTTTGAAGTAGTCTCTCGAGTTTTCTTGAGAGCATTTCAATTTCTTCACCAAGATCTTCGTGATTACTTTCATTATTGCTCTTGACTTGAAGTGCCAATGTTTTCTTTATTGGTGTTTCATCCTCTTCATCATACCTCTTTAGTTAATTTTCGAATTCTTCAAGCTCTCCAAATAAAGTTAGAGTTTCCATCGAACTGATTGTAGTTGATTCTTGAAGAGTTGTAATTTTTGGTGCGAACCGTTTGGGCATGACTTTAAGTATCTTTCTATTTATCTCGCTTTGATCAATTTTCCGGCCGAACATACTTAGAGAGTTCATAAGAGTGAGGAATCTCCATAGAGCTTCATTAATTGTTTCATCCTTTTCTAACTTGAATAGCTTATAGTCTTGCATTAGCATACTTAAATTCACCTCTTTGACTTTTGAAGTACCTTCATGACTCATAAAAATAGTGTCCCATATTTCTTTTGCTGTGTTGCACGATGATACTTTATCAATTTCAACTTGGACCATTCCACTTAGTAAGGTGTTCATGGCTCTTGAGTTGTAGGAAAACATATAGCTTTTGTTTGCATTCATCTCCATGAGAGCCTTTGGTTTGCCATCATCATGTCTAGGAATGACAGGTCCATTTTCAACAACCCACCATTTCCATGGGTCTCTTTTAAGAAAAATTTTCATTCTGAACTTCCAAAAGTTGAAGTTTTCACTTCCGAACAACAACGGTGGCCTACTTGTGGACTGACATTCTTGAAAGTTTAGGTGTGCCATAGGATCTTCCCCTACAACCTGCAACGATTAATTTTAGTAGAGCCAAGCTCTGATACCAAATGTAATTCTGCACTTAAGCACACCTAGAGGGGGTGAATAGGTGTAAATACTCAAAAGTGATCTACAGTGGTCAATTTTTAAAGTTTACTATAGCAGGCTATAATCAGACGGTCTAACCCTATCCGTATTAG
The DNA here is from genome assembly GCA_020205505.1 of Panax japonicus. NCBI lineage: Eukaryota > Viridiplantae > Streptophyta > Magnoliopsida > Apiales > Araliaceae > Panax > Panax japonicus. The sequence goes on along the minus strand of CM035106.1, from coordinate 4,051,788 downwards.
TTATGTTCTTCGTCTGTTATAAACGGACAGCTAATACCTGTCCGTATTAGTATAAAAAATTTTCGACTTAAACAAAAATCTGCAGAATTTTAAAGCTTAAAACACAAACAAAAGAATAATAAATCACACCAAGATTTTTAAGTGGTTTAGCCCCTATCGTCTAGTCTAGTAGCATAATCCACGTCCAATCTCAACTAGGATTGGAGACTCACTTTATTAAAATAATACTCGAAATTACAAAGTAAATTACTCCCTGTTACAACGAAGATCGATTGGACACCTATGCCCCCTTTGCACCTCTGCAACACCTCTCACCTCTGAGACTTGGATACCTTCGTTGTACAGACTGAATATTACTAAAATAAAAACCCCAAGCTAACCTAGACTTGTATTATATTTATAATAGATATGAAATAAGGAATACAAGAACACTGTAAACCAAGACTAAAAGAGTGATATGATAATTTATGTGTATCTCGGATAGCTTTCTTGAAGTTTTTGTTCTGTAGTCTTGTACTTCCAATGCCGAGAAAAGCAGTATATATAAAGGAGTAAAGCAACGGCTAAAAAGTAACGTTCCAATGCAACATCTATAAAGTAACGTTCCAATGCAACAACTAGTTCTTTGAAATAGTAGATATACGTTAACAAATATCAACTCAATAGTACACACATGTGAAGAAATAGTTATATAAGAATGTGAATTAGTAGCAATTAATTGCTCATTTATCCGATAAATTACCCGATTTATCAATATAACCTCCAGACATCAAATATCATCGGAATAGATGTCGATTTCAACTAACACCAATAATCCCAACACAATGGAACTATCAAATTCATCTTTAATCAACATGAACTTATTCATCATTAATATTATAACTCACAATATTTAACAACCAGGTCGTTCCCAGGAAAGAGAGGGCTTTCCGATAAGGATTTCTCCTTATTGGCGCGCAATTAGGTGACCAAACTTCTACTTGGCAGAACTTCTAGACATTGTAAATATTGCAATTTAATAATATAAATATCTTTGACGTTTCAATTATTGATTTAATAATATATCATATAATACAGATGATACTGTGGCAATAATCGAAGCAATAATACGAGAGATATGATGCAACAATTACTATAGCAATAATTGAGTATAATTGAGTGACTTCTCAAATAAGCATCAATAATCGATACCGTGTGCTACTATGCAACCACGCGTATTTTACCGCCGATTATTTTATAACAATTTGCTTACTTTGTAAAATTTTCATATATCACCCTTAAATTTAACCTTTATCAATTTAACCATTTAATAAATAGAATAATTGAGACGGCTCCAAAATAGGTATACAACACCCATTCTGAGTTGCCAAAATACATGGTATAGAAAGCAAATTACAACTTCAATAATACAAATGTCGTGTAAAATACGACAACACAACTGTGAGTTTAAATACAAATATTTCCTTCTAGACAATATCTACACCCAAATAAGTCCTCATTACAATTATTCATACACTATTTTACAGAAATAGTGAGGATAACTAAAACACCTTCCTAGAACCATCATTCCATACCCCGACCCGATCCTGCTATGTGCTCACCTCCTGAGAAGAAAAATGGAACAAAAAGGAAAAGAGTGAGCTCAACTAGCCCAGTAAAGAACATTATGACTAAGATAATATATACAACAAATTATCGTTAGTCTTCAACAGGGAAAAATCTGATAGAATATAATAGACAACAAGTTTTAGATCAACAAATACAGCGGAAACATCAATCCATTAGAAGAGTCGCGTAAAGAATGAATTCTACTATCTTCTAATATTTAAGAGTCCATCATCAATATTTTATCCCTGTAACATCAATCAATATACTTCTTTAATCAAATATTCATCTTTGCACTACAGACCAAAGATATTCATTTATATCACCAGTTAGTCATGTTCATCTAAACACCTGTTCATTTTTGCACTATGGGCCAAAGATATTCATCAGTTAATCATTCATCTTTGCACTACAGGCCAAAGATATTCAATAATATCATCATTAAGGACTGAGGATGATGAAAAATATTTTAGAAAAAAATGAATCCAGTGAGACAGAAGGATAAATATTAGGGATTCGTATTACAGTTTATCCAAGAACAATAATATTCCATAATAACCAAATTTTGAAACAGAAATCAAAAATAACGATCAAAACATGGATACAATCAAAGATAGTAACCATAATAGACATCTTGGACAAAAAGAAGAAATTTTATTTTTTCGGTGAATAGTGTCGTATACGTGAATAGTAACCCCGACACAAAAAGTTCCAAATTTGATTAAAAATTTCACCAATATTTCAGTATAATGACATTGAAGAAAATAATATCATTTAAGAAGAAAACAACATCCATTACTTCAAAATAATCGTACTTCTAACAGAATTTCGGGTATAGTGCTGACAGAAACTCGCACTGTATAACAACACTCGAAGTATCAAAATACTCACAAGAATACGCTCGATAGTCTAGAGAGAGAAAAAAAACTTGTTTCTGGTGTGATTTTCAATTCTAACTTAGCCCTCTATTTATAGAAAAATGTTAGAACGCCATAGGAGACTAAAATAATAAAATATTATTATTTGTTTTTTCTTCTTCCACGCATCCTCAAATGTCAAGCTAGCCACCAGCCATCTTTGAACCAAAAGATAGCAGCCCATGTGTTCAAACAAGAGTGGGCCCCACCCATAAATTAATAAAAATCATTTTATTTTTTGAAACTTCAACAATTCATAGAAAATAGACCGTTTATCAGAAAAATACGAATTTTATGTCCATTCTGCCTGAAATCGAATTGTTTACAACTTTGTAACTTTGAGTTTTTCCAAATTCCAAACAAAAATATTCGAAATCAACAAACGGATGATTTTTAATACTTCCAGTCCGACAAAATACTGATAAAACACCTCAGCATTAATTCCTTCATTTATAACCACATAAATAAATCCATTATTTATATCCACATCAAATAAATATTTTCTTATCATATAAATTAATAATTAATTATTTCTAAATAATATTACAGAATCACAACTATGACAATCAGGCCGTTCTCAGGATAGAGGGGGTTTTCCAATAAAGATTTCTCTTTACTGGCGCGCAATTAAATGACCTAACCTCTCTTTGACAGAACTTTCTAGACATTGCCAATAATGTTATCTAATAATATTATTCAAATAATATGAATTATTGATCTGATAATGGAAAATACTGTGCAGTTACAATTATTGAAACAATAATAATATAAACTAACAACGCAACAATTATTGAATCAATAAAATAAAATATCGAACAGAAACTACTGTAACAATTATTGAGTAGTGCCTTCTTACGTACGAATCAATAATTCAACAATACTGTGCAATACCGTGTGCTACTGTGCAACCACGCATATTACTGTATTTTAACCATCAGGTAACCCAACAGTGTTAACAGTAACAATTAACGCTGTTATTTATAAAACTCAATCTTTGTCATTTTTTTTCATCCAACTGTTTCCCGTTATGGGGCCCACAAATGACTGCGCTGTCGTACGGAGATTCCCGACAAAAAGAATATTCCACGACCAAATGAATATTCCCCGACAGAAATGAATATTTTATAGCCACTTGTTTATTTTGTAAACTTTGCACATTTCACCCATAACCAAAGCATTATATCAAATTAACACCTTATTAATTTATAATAATGAATAGAAGAAAATTTAATTTTATTTATAATAAGTCGGGGTCTTACAACCTCCCCTCCTTATAAAATTTTGTCCTTGATATTGACGTACGTACCTAGTGTTTCAAACAGGTGAGGGTACGTCGCTTTCATTTCTGATTCCAACTCCCAGGTCATTTCTCCAATACCATGGTTCTTCCACAAAATCTTAACTTGTGGTATAACCTTGGTGCGTAGGACATGCTCTTTCCTATCCAAGATCTTAACAGGTATCTCCTCGTATGTTAAATCTTCGGCAATCTCATCTGGTTCTAACTCAATAATATGGTTCGGGTCTTTCACATATTTACGAAGCATAGATATATGAAAAACATTATGAACACGAGACATGTTTGGAGGTAATGCGAGTCTATAAGCCACGTTTCCTATTCGATCAATAATCTCAAATGGACCAACAAATCTTGGATTGAGCTTTCCTCTCTTTCCAAATCTTGTAACTCCCTTCCATGGAGCAACACGTAACAATACATGATCCCCAATATTAAATTTCACGTCCTTTCGATGAAGATCATCATAACTCTTTTGTCGATCCTGTGAGGTTTAAATACGTTATCGAATCATTTGGATCTTTTCTGTAGTCATGCGTACCAATTCTGGTCCCAACAACGTTGCTTCTCCTACCTCGTCCCAGTATACTGGAGAACGACACTTTCGTCCATACAATGCCTCAAATGGAGCCATGCCTATACTTGCTTGATAACTATTGTTGTAGGAGAATTCCACCAATGGCAAGTACTTATCCCAACTTCCTTTGAAATCTAGGACACAGAGTCTTAATAGATCTTCAAGGGTTTGAATAGTCCTCTCTGATTGTCCGTCTGTTTGAGGATGGTATGTTGAACTGAATCGTAAATCCGTGCTCATAGCTTTCTGCAAGCTAACCCAAAATCTTGAAGTGTATCATGGGTCACGGTCCGAAACTATGGATACTGGCATGCCATGCAATCTCACAATCTCATTCACGTATATACGAGCAAGACGTTCATGGGAATAAGTATCTCGTATAGGTAAGAAATGAGCAGACTTGGTTAATCTATCAACAATAACCCAAATCGCATCTATGCCTTGAGAAACTTTGGGAAGACCCGTAACGAAATCCATAATAATGTGTTCCCACTTCCATTCCGGAATCTCAAGTGGTTGCAATGGACCTTTTGGCACTTGATGCTTCGCCTTCACATGTTGACAAGTTAGACACCTCGAGATAAATTCTGCGATCTCTCTCTTCATATTGTTCCACCAAAATGTATACCGAATATCATGATACATTTTGTGTAATATCCCAAAATAATAATAATAATAATAATAATATTAAATTTAAATTCTTAAAACATATTGATTGGACTTTGCATTTTTTTTATTTGGGTCAAAGTAGTCATTCAATTTATGTGGATTGAGTTGGTGGCTTTCCTTCCTTTCTTCTCTTTCTCGGTCATTGGAGTTCCGAATCAGAGTTATAAACACCGATATTTTTTTAATAGATAAATAACATTTTTTAAAGTTTTTGTTTAAATATTTAACTGGGCTTTGAATCAAATTGTATTTAATTATATGGACTACTATTATATGTGGATAATAATAAAATCTGTTAATTAATAAATCCATTATATCTAAACCTAATATCCCTTCATTATACAAATTGAGAAAAAAGAGAAGAGAAGTAGTCGTCGCGACATAAGAACGAAAGCAGAGAATTCGACAGACTTGATAATTGGCAGGATCCCTTGATAAGTTATTATTCTTTGTTTTTTTTAAAATCGGCTAGAACTATTATGTAGAATGTCAATAAATCGTAAGAAAGTCAAAAGAAACATATTCAATTTGTATACTGTTGTTGGAAATTGAATATATTGGTTAATGTGGGTAGCTTTATTGACTTGTGGCAGAGTACTGAACTAATTAATGTGATAGCAACATAATTAATCTTGATTGATATATATATATATATATATATATATATATATATATATATATATATATATATATATATATATATATATATATATATATTCCTGCGAGTCTCCTTGATTGGAACGGTTCAGGCAACACCTATTAAATTAAATCCACATGTGCCTATACAATCTTGATGTGGTTTTCTGATTTGTTCCTTGTTAAGCACAAAAAAATGTTAACATTATTTAACAGTATAATATGTGAGTCTGAATTAGTAACAAATATTTAATAATAATAATAATAATAATAATAAAAATAGTTTTGGAATAAGTAAATTTGTAATTTGAAATTACTAATTTAACTTACAGTTGGTAATTTACATTTTGTTTGTTAAATTGTGTAATTAGTTCGGACGGAAGGAGTTTAACGAATATTTTTGGAATATAATTTGGGTATTACATTGCTTAATTCAGGTACGGATTCCGTACTCTTTCAGCGATACTTTTGTTACATTTGATTTATTCGTTTTGTTTCTCGTTTCAAATTCTGTTATTATTTCACATAATTATTTCTTGTGAAATTCATATAATTATTTCATTTTGGAGTTGACACATTGGACTCGTAATTGTACTCTTTGAATTAGGATATCATGTTTAGTATTTATTTTTGATAATTGTAGAGCGGTACATATTGCTACCTTCCTTTTGAAACCTTGTGACTATAATTTGATTCGGTTCAACATGTACATATAGAACCCTTTTGTTGGCATTATGTCGCATGTGTTGTGACATGATATTTTTGTTAGAATATACCATAGAGTATACCTGAGTTATAACCACCTGTAGGGGTACCACAGGCACGTCGTCTTGGCATGAGAGACATGACACTTTCCGTGGCGGTGTGATTAGTACACGGTGTCTCCATTTTGGGCTCTGGAGGAAGTGGGCCATTTGGTGTTTTGTTGTAGGAGGCGTATGAGTTAACCCTAGTTTTCTGTTCTGCGGATTGGTGATGTTGTGTCAAACACACCTATCCGATTTTCATACATTTGGATTCGCGGTCTAATGTGTGATTTGCCTGTGTGGCATCATTTGACTTGCCTGTGTGGCATTATTTTGACTTGTCTGTGTGGCAAGATATATTCTTGAGCTCACTCGGTATGAAATAACCCCAGCCATTTGATTCAGCCTATTATCTCATTGTATTGGTTTTGTTTGTTTTTGTTCAGTTCAAGTCATTGAGTTAGTTACTTCAGTTCGTTACTTCTTTATTCTTTTATTGGTTTCGTTAATTATGTTGATTCAGATATATTTCATTCAGATCTTTGGATATTATATTTTCGTCCGTATTTGCACCAGAGGCTTTGTTCAGTTTATCTTAGTTGTTTTCGTATATCAGTTGTATATCTTTTGTATATCTGTATCCGTACTGGGCAATTGGCTCATGCTGTGTTTTTCTTCCGGCAGGTTTGCAGGGGTGATTCAGGGCTAATGTGGTGAGAGTTTTTCCTTTGACCATTTAGGTTGATTCGAATTTTAAGTTTTGATTATTTTAACTCAGTTTGGAGAATCGTACTTATTACTTTATTATTGGATCACCACTATTAATATTTTGAGGTTGTTAGTGCTCTGTTTATTTATTTTGAGGTTTGTTGTGCTTCGTCCGTGACCTCCCTTTCCTTTTCGGGAAGGGGGTGTTACATTTTGGTACTCCCAGAATGGATTGCAAACGGGGTATTGTGTGCCTTCATCATGATTCTATGCTTCAAGTCAGAATCGTTAGGAACGTAAAGTCTAGAGTTGAATCTAAGTATTCCTTCTTCATCGATTCTCGCTTCTGGAATAGCTCCTTCTTGCACTTTCTTCTTCATACGCATCAGCCCCAGGTCCGTAGCTTGAGCAGCTTTAACCTTATTGATTAAAGTCGGTTCTACTCGTATATTCGCCATCATCACGCGGGTCCCTGGAGTCTTTAATTCTACCTCCATCCTTTGCAAGTCATACAAAATGGGCCTTTGTATTGACAGTATCGCACTTGTACTTGCATATGATCTTCTACTCAATGCGTCAGCTACTACGTTCGCTTTTCCGGAATGATATTGAATAGTGTGATCGTAATCTTTCAATAGCTCAAGCCAATGCCGTTGCCGCATGTTGAGCTCTTTTTGGGTGAAGAAATATTTGAGGCTTTTATGGTCCGTATAAATCTCCACTTTCTCCCTATACAGGTAGTGTCTCCAGATTTTTAACCCGAATACGACTGCTGCCAACTCCAGATCATGAGTAGGATAATTTCTCTCATATTCTTTGAGTTGTCATGAGGCATAGGCTATGACTTTCCCATGTTGCATGAGAACACATCCTAATCCTTTGCCTGAAGCATCACTGTAGATAACAAATCCATCCGAACCAGATGGTATTTCCAAAACAGGTGCCAAAATGAGTCTCCTCTTGAGCTCTTGGAAACTTTTCTCGAATTCCTCGCTCCATACGAATTTTGTATCTTTCCGAGTCAGCTGAGTTAACGGAGTACTGATTCAAGAAAATCCTTCCACGAATCTCCAATAATAACCAGCTAAGCTCAGAAAACTGCGTACTTCAGTCACCGAATTTGGTTGTTCCCAACTTTGTATTGCTTCAATCTTCCCCGGATCAACAGATACTCCATGTTTTGACACCACATGCCCAAGGAATGCTACTTCCTCAAGCTAGAACTCGCATTTCTTCAACTTGGCATAAAGCTTGTTTTCACGAAGCCTTTCAAGTATCAGCTTCAAATGGTGCTCATGATCTTCACGGCTTTTGGAATAGATGAGGATGTCATCAATAAAGACAACAACAAAATGATCCAAATATTCCTTGAATACTTGGTTCATCATATCTATGAAAGCTGCAGGAGCATTAGTCAATCCAAAAGATATGACTAAGAATTCATAATGCTCATACCGAGTTCTGAAGGCAGTCTTTGGAATATCCTCAATTTTAATCCTCAGCTGATGATATCCAGAATGAAGATCAATCTTTGAAAAGAATTGTGCTCCTTGCAACTGGTCGAACAGGTTATCAATGCGAGCTAGCGGATACCTATTCTTGATGGTGACATGGTTCAATTCTCGGTAGTCAATACAAAGTCGCATACTCCCGTCTTTCTTCTTTACGAATAAAACAGGAGCACCCCAACGAGATGTACTAGGACGAAAAAAACTGATGTCTAACAATTCCTGTAGTTGGACTTTTAACTCCTGAAGTTCAATAGGAGCCATTCGTTATGGGGTTTTAGAAATGGGTTTTATACCTGGTTCAGGTCAATAAAGAATTCAACATCACGTTCTGGGGGTAGACCGGGAAGCTCTTCAGGAAATTCTCTAACCACAGAAATATTATTCAAATCTGACTTGTCTTTATTCAAATCCATAACATGGGCTAAGAAAACTTGACATCCATTTTTTAATAAACGAATAGCTTTGTGGCTTGATATGACAGTGACTAATTTTAGTGGTTTAGTAGTTTGAATTCGTATGACAGGTTGGTTAGGAATATGAAAACTAACAACCTTACGAAAACAATCAATTTTGGCATGATGAGTGGTTAACCAATCAATTCCTAAAATCAAATCAAAAGAAAGTATCTTTAAAGATATAAGATCAACAGGTAATGTGATAGTGCCAACTTGGATCATGCAGGATTTATAGACTGTAGATGTAACGAAGGTTTCACCCAACGGATTTTCAACAGATAAATCAAAGTCTAATTTCTCCGGAGTCAAGTTTAAACGTTGAGCACAAGCAGGAGAGATAAAAGAATGGGTAGAACCGGTATCTAGTAAGGTATAAACTTCGCAAGAATTCAAGATTAGCTTACCCGTGATCACCTCGTTCGGGTTCCTCACGTTTTGCCTAGTCACAACAAACGCTCTTCCAGGAACCGCTGATTTTGACTTATCCAGGACAGCCCTTGGAGTCACCATTCTCGCTGAACTTGGTTTCGCTATAGTACAATCACGAGCGATGTGACCTTTCTTTCCACAGTTATAACATACCTTGGATTGTTGTGGACAGTTTGGGCTGATATGTCCCTCTTTCCCACATTTGTAACATCTAACTAGCGGTCGTTCCCCTCCCCTAGAATTTGTTGTTGGTGCTGGTGCTACTGCTGATGTCCTCCCATCATTGTTTAATCTTCTCTTTCTGAAATTTCCACTTAAGTCACCTCTCCTATTATCATGGCCACGATTACCACCCGAGTGGTTACCACCTTTGTCCGTATTCTTCCCTCCTCGCTAGTTATCGTTCTGATGACTGCTGTCACCAGTATGACCCTGATTATGGTCCCTCGGTTGAGTATACTCATTATCTCTCTCTAATAATTGTGCCCTGTTGACAACATCTGAATACAGAGAAAATTTCTAAGAGATAAGATATTGACGAATCTCGGGTTTCAGACCTCTAAGAAACATTCGCGTCATACGTTCCTCATTCTCAACCAAATAAGGTACAAACCTGGATAACTCTGCGAACTTCGCCTCGTACTGGGACACCGTCATATTGTTTTGTTCCAGTCTAATAAACTCTACCTCCTTCATATGACGAATACTTTCAGGAAAGTATTTGTCATTGAAAATTTTCTGAAATCTTTCCCAAGACATGTTGAGTGCAGCAGGTTGGGTACGCTTCACGGATTCCCACCAGTATTCTACCTCTCCACGGTACATAAAGGTGGCAAATGGAACCTTCTGTTCCTCCGTGCATCCTAAGACATCGAATATCTTGGTAATTTGCTTGACCCACATTTCCGCCTTGATCGGATCGGGCTTTCCCCAGAAATCTGGTGGTCCCAACTCCTTGAACTGCTTGGCTATGATAGACCGCGCGTTGCCATCATTTCCACCTGTATTTTGTACACGAGTCTCCCTCGTTTGATTTTGCATGAACTGCAAAAAGGTCCTAAACATTCCATCATTCATCGTTTGCTTGGTAGTGCTATTTACAGGAGGAATATTGTCTTCCTGTTGCATGTTCTCCTGGTTTGTGACTAAAGGTTGTTCCACAGTCTCATAAACTCCATTGTTAACGTTCTCAGCAGCCATTCTTAAATACTGCCATAAAACAAGGGTTAATTAAACAAATTAACATATCACATAATATCCCTATATTATGACCGACCAACAAATAAGCTTAGTTAGGACACACTAGCGAAGGATTTACTCATCTCTTCCCTCCTAGTTCTATTCCTTGATATCCGCCAGAGACCATATCTCTAAGATTTGATATCAACTGTGACGCCCCCAAAATAGGTATACAACACCCATTCTAAGTCGCCAAAATACATGGTATAGAAAGCAAACTACAACTTCAATAATACAAATGTCGTGTAAAATACGACAACACAACTGTGAGTTTAAATACAAATATTTCCTTCTAGATAATATCTACGCCCAAATAAGTCCTCATCACAATTATTCATACACTATTTTACAGAAATAGTGAGGACAGCTAAAACACCTTCCTAGAACCATCACTCCATACCCCGACTCGATCCTGCTATGTTCTCACCTCCTGAGAAGAAAAATGGAACAAAAAGGAAAATGGTGAGCTCAACTAGCCCAGTAAAGAACATTATGACTAAGATAATATACAAAAAATTATCTTTAGTCTTCAACAGGGAAAAATCTGATAGAATATAATAGACAACAAGTTTTAGATCAACAAATACAGCGAAAACAGTAATCCATTAGAAGTGTCACGTAGAGAATGAATTCTACTATCTTATAATATTTAAGAGTCCATCATCAATATTTTATCCCTGTAACATCAATCAATATACTTCTTTAATCAAATATTCATCTTTGCACTACAGGCCAAAGATATTCATTTATATCACCAGTTGGTCATGTTCATCTCAACACCTGTTCATCTTTGCACTACGGGCCAAAGATATTCATCAGTTAATCATTCATCTTTGCACTACAGGCCAAAGATATTCAATAATATTATCATTATGGACTAAGGATGATGAAAAATATTTTAGAGAAAACGAATCTAGTGAGACAGAAGGATAAATATTAGGGATTCATATTACAGTTTATCCAAGATCAATAATATTACATAATAACCAAATTTTGAAGCAAAAATAAAAAATAACGATCAAAACATGGATACAATCAAAGATAGTAACCATAATAGACATCTTGGACAAAAAGAAAAAATTTTATTTTTTCGGTGAATAGTGTCGTATACGTGAATAGTAACCCCGACACAAAAAGTTCCAAATTTGATTAAAAATTTCACCAATATTTCGGTATAATGACATTGAAGAAAATAGTTCATTTAAGAAGAAAACAACATCCATTACTTCAAAATAATCGTACTTCTAACAAAATTTTGGGTATAGTGTTGACAGAAACTCGCACCGTATAACAACACTCGAAGTATCAAAATACTCACAAGAATACGCTCGATAGTCTAGAGAGAAAAAAAACTTGCTTCTGGTGTGATTTTCAATTTTAACTTAGCCATCTATTTATAGAAAAATGTTAGAACGCCATAGGAGACTAAAATAATAAAATATTATTATTTGTTTTTTCTTCTTCCACGCATCCTCAAATGTCAAGCTAGTCACCAGCCATCTTTGACCCAAAAGATAGCAGCCCATGTGTTCAAACAAGAGTGAGTCTCACCCATAAATTAATAAAAATTATTTTATTTTTCGAAACTTCAACAATTCATAGAAAATAGACCGTTTATCAGAAAAATACGTATTATATGTCCATTCTGCCTAAAATCGAATTCTCTACAACTTTGTAACTTTGAGTTTTTCCAAATTCCGAACCAAAAATATCTGAAATCCACAAACGGATGATTTTTAATACTTCCAGTCCGACAAAATACTGATAAAACACCCCAGCATTAATTCCTTCATTTATAACCACATAAATAAATCCATTATTTATATCCACATCCAATAAATATTTCTTTATCATATAAATCAATAATTAATTATTTCTAAATAATATTACAGAATCACAACTATGACAATCAGGCCGTTCCCAGGACAGAGGGGGCTTTCCAATAAGGATTTCTCCTTACTGGCGCACAAATAGATGACCTAACCTCTCCTTGACAGAACTTTCTAGACATTGCCAATAATGTTATCTAATAATATTATTCAAATAATATGAATTATTGATTTGATAATGGAAAATATTGTGCAGTGACAATTATTGAAACAATAATAATATAAACTAACAACACAACAATTATTGAATCAATAAAACAAAATATCGAACAGTAACTACTGTAACAATTATTGAATAATGCCTTCTTATGTACGAATCAATAATTCAACAATACTGTGCAATACCGTGTGTTACTGTGCAACCACGCATATTACTGTATTTTAACCACCAGGTAACCCAACAGTGTTAACGGTAACAATTTACGCCGTTATTTATAAAACTCAATCTTTGTCGTTTTCTTTCATCCAACTGTTTCCCATTATGGGGCCCACAAATGACTGCGCCGTCGTACAGAGATTCCCGACAAAAAGAATATTCCACGACCAAACGAATATTCCCCGATAGAAATGGATATTTTATAGCCACTTGCTTATTTTGTAAACTTTGCACATTTCACCCATAACCAAAGCATTATATCAAATTAACACCTTATTAATTTAGAATAATGAATAGAAGAAAATTCAATTTTATTTATAATAAGTCGGGGTCTTGCAATAATTATAAGAAAATTAAGTACTTTCATTTTATAAAATTCGGGGTGTCACAATCTCCCCTCCTTATGAAATTTTGCCCTCAAAATTTACGTACCTAGTAGTTCGAAGATATGAGAATACCTTGCTTTCTTTTCGGATTATACCTTTCCGGTTATATCCTCTATATCAAAATTTTCCCATTGCTCATCTCTTGTATTTCAGATATCATTCAAAAATATACCTTTAAAACAAAAGTTAATTGACATATCACAAATTGTCAACTTATTAAGTAAAAATTTCGGCTTAGGTAAGTCACACCCTAGCGAAATATATTTCTAGTCTCTCCCCTCCTAGTTCTAGACTAATATCTCCGCTAGCGGCCATATCCCTAAGCTTTGATACCAATTGTGACGCCCCCAAAAATAGGTCCACCCGACCCATTCTGAGTCGCCAGATATCACTCTATAAAAATTAAATACAACTTCATTTATACAACTGTTGAACTATTGTGCAGAGTACGACAACAGATAAGCTGTGAGTTTCAATATAAATGTATGTAACTCACATGGTGCCTCGACCACAACCTTACAATGGTACGTTACATAAAAGTACAGTCAATAACTGTTTTAGAAATTAAAATCTTTGGGAAGTGCTCAAGGAAACCTTCGTACATGGGAGGCCATGAATCTAAGTTATGATAGATATCCTATATACTTAGAGAATTATCATTGGTTGATCCAATAGACCCCAAAGAAAAACGAGAAGATTACTATCATGTTCCTTCTAATGATGAGTCTTCTCTTGACATATAATTATCTCAGTTCTCCAAGTGAGAATTATATTTCAAATATACTCCAAGATCATATAGGTAGTGATCGTAGATATACTCAGCAAGTGGATGTGCACAATCCTGTCTTATGATAACATGAGATTGTATGTCATTAGACATCTTGTATAATAGTGTCAAAACACCCTTCCAAAGTTGGGTTCTCATCATCCTATTATTGTTCACCAAAATCAATTATTAAGTGAAATACGACATGCACATCTTAGGTCCTCAATGCAATTATATATTGCATATCATGCCGTTTTATAATGTATTGAGAAACTTCAACAGTCTCGAACCATCTCACTATTTCCCTATTATCACCGCTCGACCCAGCTACACTCTTATTACCTGAAAGGAATTGTGAAGCAAAAGGGTGAGCACAACTAGCCCAGTAAAGAATATCATGACTAAAGATAATTAAATTAACAATAGCCTTCATCAGTAATAAATCAAAGATTTAGAACATAGGGTAGATGATAAAATTTTTCAACCATAGTTGCAGCGAAACGAATAATCCATTAGAAGAGTCAAATTGACCATCAGGTCTATTATCTCATCCATGTTAAAAGTCCACCAATAATGTTTTATCCCTGTAACATCAATCAACAATTCCTGTCCACAATCATACGAATAACTCATAATCATAATTGTGATTCTGAATTCCTTTTCGCACCCAGGACGAAGATAATTTACATCACCTATCTTCACCTGAAACATCAACAATCATGGTTATACCAAATCACAATTCCTGTTCATAATCATACTAATAAATTCATCTTTGCACTACGGCCAAAGATATACAACTGTATAACCAATAATCAATAGTTCATCTTTGAACTACAGGCCAAAGATATACAACTGTAAAACCAATAATGTTGAGACTTAGCTTAATAGTATCACGACCATGAATTATCCATACACTATAGGCTAAGGATATTCGTGTTTTCCATTACGGTCATGATTATACCGAATAGTCCCTAGTCATAATCATACCAACTCCATCTATGCACTACGGGCCAAAGATGACTTTTACCACATCATTTATAATATTATGGTCATGATTATACCGAATAATCCCTGATCATAATCATACCAAGTCCATCTATGCACTACAGGCCGCAGATGACTTTCAACACAACACAAGCATGAGAATGATGACAATGATATAAACATTAATCAAACGAAAACAAGGATAAATATTAAAGACTTTAAATTTATCTAAATATTATCAATCACTTAATAAACTCATAATCTAATATTATTAATATTATATTAATATTTTAATCACTTTTTAAACTTATAAACAATTTATTTCAATTGTTTACACTATACCAAATAATGTATTTAATCATTCAAAAATGACATACTCATAAGCTTTCATCACCAATGATCAAATCACTCATCAAAAATCTGCATAAACCCTATATAGGATTCCCAAGCCATAAAATCCGATTTTTCCACTTTGTTACTTCACATAACATATTTAACTCCTTTACTCATAACTAGATCATTTTCATGAAAAATACCAAATCAGTCCCAAAAATATTTCTTTTCTGGGATTTAGCAGAATATAGTCCCATATTGAACATATATTTTTCTCAGAATTTTTAAAATTCATTTACTATTTTTCAAAAATCAATTTCTAATTAATTCCTTAAGAAATTAGCTACCTCAAGTTTAACTCCAGAAATTTCCAAATCTTGGTAGGATCTTACACATGTTAACGTGAGCTTCCAGTTTAAATTTCATGGTCGTCGAAGTTATAGAACTCCGGTTATAGCGTTTTTCGTCGGAAAAACCTAAATATTGAAATGGTCATAACTTGCTCATTTTAAGTCGGAATAAGCTAATTTTTGGACAGGAGGTACTTTATACCATATATTTTCATGACCCAAAAGGCCGGAATTTTTCTCACAAATTAAGTGGCCAAAAATATCCTTTTAAAAATATGGACAGTAGTTTTTTAAGCATTTTCAGATTTTTCATCCTTTACTAAAATCATTCCATACGAAAAAAATCATTTTTAAGTGATTCCACTTGGATAAGTTAGGAAACTCATAGATCTAACTCTAGAACTTGAGCGCACTCAAAAATTCAAAATATAATAGGAGATATGGTCAATTGAATTTCATGTTCTATTTTCACCAAAATCTAATTTTTCAACCCTTTGTGATTTTTAAGAAACTTTCATGTTTTCTCATAATAACCAACATAACTCATCATAACACTTACTAATACTTCATATACCCATGATTTTTCATCATTCCAATGCTTTTATTATGACTTTCACCATAATCCACGTAAACAGATCATTTCCACAATTTAATAAAGAATGAATAGAAAGGATCATTTCATCATGCATGTGGTAATCCACATAGACAGGTTATTCCAATAGAATAATAAAGAACAGAATAACATAAGAATTCACCATGCATACGATAGACCGCATAGACAGGTTATTCTCAACAGAATAATAAGGAACGGAACCAGGTCAGGCGTAATCCGCACCGACAGAATATTCCATCAGAATAATAAAGAACGGAACCAGGTCAGGCGAAATTCGCACCGACAGGATATTCTAACAGAATAATAAAGAATGGAATAACAACAGAAATCACCATGCATGCGATAGACCGCACAGACATGTTATTCCAACAGAATAATAATTAATGGAATGAGATCAGGTGTAATACGCACCGACAGGATATTCCGACAGAATAATAAAGAACGGAATAATAGAAGAATTTCACCATGTATGCGGTACTTCGCATAAATAGGTTATTCCAACATAATAATAAAGAATGGAATATCAGAAGTTCTCTTCATGAATATGTAAGAAATAATACCCCTTACGAGTACAACAAATAATATCCCTTACCTCAAAAGAAGACTGGATACTGGAATAGTGAGGTAGCAGACTTCTCTTCTCCTTTCTCTCTATAATTTCTCTCTATAATAATGGCTCTAAAGCTTTAGTGAATTGGTGAGAAATGAAGGAAAAATGAGCTTCTATTTATAGGAAAACATAGTTTCGATAATTGTACGTTTTGGGGCTCAAAAAATTACAGTACAATACCTTCAACTTTTCTTTCATTTTTAATTTAGTTCTGCAAGTATTATCAAACTTGCACCACCTCCTCTAATAGTAAATAATGTGAATCAATAGTTCATTCATGTGACTCAATAGTATAATCATGTGAAAAATATGAATTACAGTATAGTACCTCCATCTATACCTCTATTTTTAACTTAGTCATGCAAGTATTATCAATCTTGCACCAACTCCCCTAATAGTAAGTGAATGTGACTCAATAGTACACACATGTGAAGAAATAGTTATATAAGCATGTGAATTAGGAGCAATTAATTTCTCATTTATTCGATAAATTACCCGATTTATCAATATAACCCACATACATCAATTATCATTGGAATAGATGTCGATTTCAACTAACACCAATAATCCCAACACAATGGAACTATCAAATTCATCTTTAATTAACACGAACTTATTCATCATTAATATTATAACTCACAATATTTAACAACCAGGTCGTTCCCAAGAAAGAGGGGGCTTTCTGATAAGGATTTCTCCTTATTGACGCACAATTAGGTGACCAAACCTCTCCTTGGTAGAACTTCTAGATATTGTAAATATTATAATTTAATAATATGAATAACTTTATCATCTCAATTATTGATTTAATAATATATCATATAATGTAGATGATACTGTGGCAATAATCGAATCAATAATATGAGAGATATGATGCAGCAATTACTGTAGCAATAATTGAGTATAACTGAGTGACTTCTCAAATAAGCATCAATAATCGATACCGTGTGCTACTATGCAATCACGCGTATTTTATCACCGATTATTTTATAACAACTTGCTTACTTTGCAAAATTTTCACATATCACCCTTAACTTTAACCTTTATCAATTTTACCATTTACTAAATAGAATAATTATAAGAAAATTGAATACTTTCATTTCATAAATTCGGGGTCTCACATATAATACTTCAAACTTTTAAAATTTACCTTACATTATAAAGCAATTATTTTTTTCCAGTAGGGTCAATTGACCCCACAATCTCCTATGTAGCTTCGCCTTGACCACCTTAGTTACCTCCACCAGCCTCGTTACTTCTACTGCCCTCGTCATCACTAGCACCACTGGTAATTAAGCCCATCGCCAATTAAGCGCATCTACAACCATCTTCAACCACAGATCTGCAATACCAACATCAAATAGATCTGACCGTTTAATCGTCAGCCACAATTGTCTTCTACTGATCTATATTGACCATTATAGATCTGTCACACACACGAACAATAATTGGTACTATATTTTCTGTTCTACATCTATGTCTAGACCTACAAACGAACCAAATCGAACTGAACTTTATCAAACTCGAACGGAACTCGAACACTTTTAGTCGAACTCGAACATGTTTGAGTAACTTGATCGAACCAACAACTATGTAAGAGTTCGGATCGTTTGGTGTTCAAGAACTGTTCGCGAAGATGATCGAGATCGCGAACAGTTCGCAAACAAGTCGAACATAAGCTTCTTTACGAACATGAATAGTTCGCGAACGTTCACAAAAATAAACTATGTTCACGAACACCAAACTTGTTCACTAACACTAACTTAGAACTCTGAAGCAGAAAATAACTAGTTAAATAAATATCAAAAATGTCTTCTCTAAGAGTCCAAGTATTCAAACAAAAATTAGAACAAATATTGTAATCATCATTCATCCAAAAAGATCAAAATAAAAAATGATTACTTAGAAGTTAGAACTTAAAAGTTAAAAGTTATAAGTACTTAGAAATTTTTGATTTATAAATATCAACAATCAAATATTAATATCCAAAAGCTTTTCAACTCTTCAAGGCCCAACCACTTCAAGTAGAGTCTACAAACAAATGATTATCAAAAACTCACAATTTAACATTAGTAATGTATAATTTCTTTTGTTGTTATTTTTAATTAATATTCAATTTATTTATAATTTTTAAATTTAATATCTAGTTTTTATTTTTGATCTTCAAATTTATGTATAGTTTTTTAAAGTTTCGAAATTATTCAGTAAATAATTTAATGATTATTACATTATTACTGAAGTCTCGAATGTATGCAACTGTATTGTATCATTCTTTAATTAATATCAAATTATCATTGCATGATGATTAATGATTTTATTTATGTGCTTTATGATGTGTTATAATTTATTAGGGATGTAAATTATAATAATTCAACGATCATTGTTAAAAAATTTATGAAAATATTAAAATTATTTTAATTAAATTAGAATTTAGTGATGAAGAAGTAAACATGATATATTATTTATTAATTATTTAATAAAAATGTTAACTCATAATCAATTATTAAAATACAAAATTAAAGATGTTTAGGTAATAAAAAAATCACTACAAATTTAATAATTATTATTAAGACAAATTTTAAAATTTAATATGAAGTAATCAATTATTTGTATTTAGAATTTTAGAAATAATTTAAACATATAATTCAGAAATCGAACTATTCGAACCGATCTCGAACTTATCGAACCGAACTCGAACTATTCGCGAATAAAAACGAATTGAACCACATGGTTCACAAACATGTTTGATCAAGTAATCGAACAAAACACTATGTGCGAACTCGACTCGACTAGGCGAGCAAATCGAACCCGAACCGAACCAGTTCACGAACAGTTCAGTTCATTTGAAACCCTATCTGTGTCATTTAATTGATTCGGATGTTAAAAAAATTAGCTGTGTTTCAAAGGCTTAAAATATTCAACTATCTCTCTCTATATAATAATTGGTGGCAACTCAAAACTTTCCCATTTGAGCATGAGCAACAAGAGATAAATTGAAAAACAAATTGCAGTTGGAGAAGTAAAACATGCCCTTTTTTTTACTTTGTTAATTAATTTATTTAACTTTAGTCTAATTTATATTTTTTAAATAATTTAATTTAATTTAATTCTCCAACTAAGCTTCTCTCTCTTCCACGTTGATCAGTTGTTAAAAATCTAATAAAGTTTGACGATTTTTGAATTTTTATAAAAAAAATTACAGTTTAATGCGTTGACTGAAAAAAAGGCAGTTTAATGATGTAAATGTGGGTTCAATTTAATAGAAAAAAATGTGATTTAACATGAAGGAATCTAATAGTATGGTACGTACGTACCAATGAAATTAAAGATGTTGTTATTTAACTTTTCTTTATTTTCTCGTATGTTACATATATATTATGGGTTTTTAAATAGGATAATATTGTGGACATAAATTACATACAAAAAATTATACACTAATAATATAAAGAAAGTGAAAAAAAATAAATTCAACAGTGAGTTTTATCATTGAATTTTTTACACGTTTTTATTGATATATAATGCATGTGTACTCCTATTTTTGTTGTTCAAGTTCTATGCATAATTTGTACACATAAAATTATTATTTTAAATATCCATAGGACGAAACAAGTCTTATCTTAATTTAACATAAATTAATACTCGTGTCTAGTGTTCGAAAACCTTGTATTATTTTATTCTACTTCTTTAAACCATGAGTGTTTAGAATACATATGTACCATCATGCTGTTAAATTTGTATATATAGCGCGTAATTAAATTACATAAATAATGTGAAAGCGCGATAAAATCGGATTTTTAAAATCTTTGATATAAATTATCATTATGATCATTCTTGTACACAATTATCAATTAAAAAAAAGAGATAGAGATATAGAATCATACACTTATAGATCAAAACTTCCTCAAGTTCAAGTTCAAGTTCAAGTTCACCTTCATTATAATTCCTTCACGTTTTTCTTGAATTCACCGAATATTTGTCCTCTAAAAGTGATCCACGAAGGAATAATAAGTATATATTCAAGAAGATAGATGTTTGGCAAAACTCTAGTTCTCTTCCAGAGTACTCTCCCAACTCTTGGAAGTTTATCTAACCCTATCCTATAATAAAACTTCTCTTATTTATAGATATAGGCAACACTCCTAAAATATTTAGGAATATGATTTTATTTAATTAATTAAACTCGTAATCCAATTAGGAATTTATGAGAATACTCTTATTAATTAATTCCTAAACCATTTAGAAATAAAATAATAATAATAGTAATAATATTAATAAGACTCATCTTATTAATTTATATTTAATATTTCTGAAATATTAAATATTAAACATTAAGTTATTTAATTTATTCTATTACCATAGTGTAAATTAAATATACTTAACATAATATTACGATTATGTCAATCACTTCTTAAATAAATATTTTTTTTTACGGTGTAGCCCTTTAGGTTCTCCATATTAAGCCGGTTGTGAATAAATTAATTAAAAAAAATTTAATCTTATTTAAATAAATAAATTAAACTATTTAAATCATTTAAATAAATAATATTTATTCTGCAATAAGGGTAAGCCCCCTTAGCGATCAACGATTTTCTAGATAATATAGATTTTAACATTAATTATAAAGAAACTTTCAATGAATTAATAATTATCGTACAATTCAATCATTCTACCATACAATGTCCCAATTAAATATAAGACATATAATTACTGTTAAGTCTTATTTTATTTAATTATATGTATTTCAATTTTCAAATGCACAACTGAATAATGCAAATTAGAAATATCTTTCTAATTTTAATTTGCTTTGGCCAAAGACTACTGAGTTATTATTTATCGAATCACATAGGGCATTCTCTCCTTTTACTAGAAGTGGTAGATTCTTTGTTGACCATTCATTATCATCATGTACAACTTATTATACCCAAGCATACTGTGACGCCCCCAAAATAGGTATACATCACTCATCTTGGGTCGCCAAATATATGGTACTGAATAAAAATATAAACTTAATTATACAACATGAGCTGAGAGTTTTTACACGAATATTATCTTCTAGACAATATCCAAACTCAAATAAAGTCCTCATTACATTTATTGTCACACTATTTTATAGAATAGTGAGAACTACTATAACACCATCTCGGACCATCACTCCGTTCCCCAACTAGTCACAGCTACTTTCTCATTTCCAGAAGAGAACAATGAAAACAAAAGGGTGAGCTCAACTAGCCCAGTAAGAAATATTATGACTAAGATAATGAAAAATAAATTATCATTAGTCTTCAATAGTGTTAAGCTGATAAAATACAATAAACATCAAGTTTAACTGCAGCGGAACAAGCAATCCATTAGAAGAGTCAAGTAGAGTATGATATCTACTATTTTCTATGATTTAAAAAGTTTTTCATTCATTTTATCGTTGAGACTCAGTTTAATAAATAAACCACATCATCGAATCATTCCTGCACTACGGGCCAATGATATTTATGTAATCATCAATGGTCATGATTATACTGAATAATCCCTGGTCATAATCATACCAACAACTGTCCATCAATGCACTACGGGCCAATAAGGACTTTAACCACATCATTTATAACATTACGGGTCATGATTATACCGAATGATACATGGTCATAATCATACCAATCAACAGTCTATCTATGCACGTAAACTAAAGATGACTTTCATCACAATATAAGCATGAGGATGATGACAATGATATAAACATTAATCAAATGAAATCAAGGATAAATATTAAAGACTTTAAAATTTATTCAGAGTTTAAAAATATCCAAATTGTCAACATGATACTACTTTGTGGAGTAAAATTCAAGAATAATATTTATGTAGCAAAAATAATTTGGATAGAAAAGAAATATATTTTGGGTAGATAGTACCCTGTGAATAGTACTTCGGGAATAGTACCTTATGAATAGTACCCCGGCATAAAAAGTGCCCCAAATACGACACGCACATCTTAGGTCCTCAATGCAATTATATATTGCATGTCATGCCGTTTTATAATGTATTGAGAAACTTCAACAGTCTCGAACCATCTCACTATTTCCCTATTATCACCGCTCGACCCAGCTACACTCTTATTACCTGAAAGGAATTGTGAAGCAAAAGGGTGAGCACAACTAGCCCAGTAAAGAATATCATGACTAAAGATAATTAAATTAACAATAGCCTTCATCAGTAATAAATCAAAGATTTAGAACATAGGGTAGATGATAAAATTTTTCAACCATAGTTGCAGCGAAACGAATAATCCATTAGAAGAGTCAAATAGACCATCAGGTCTATTATCTCCTCCATGTTAAAAGTCCACCAATAATGTTTTATCCCTGTAACATCAATCAACAATTCCTGTCCACAATCATACTAATAACTCATAATCATAATTGTGATTCTGAATTCCTTTTCGCACCCAGGACGAAGATAATTTACATCACCTATCTTCACCTGAAACATCAACAATCATGGTTATACCAAATCACAATTCCTGTTCATAATCATACTAATAAATTCATCTTTGCACTACGGCCAAAGATATACAACTGTATAACCAATAATCAATAGTTCATCTTTGAACTACAGGCCAAAGATATACAACTGTAAAACCAATAATGTTGAGACTTAGCTTAATAGTATCACGACCATGAATTATCCATACACTATAGGCTAAGGATATTCGTGTTTTCCATTACGATCATGATTATACCGAATAGTCCCTAGTCATAATCATACCAAGTCCATCTATGCACTACGGGCCAAAGATGACTTTTACCACATCATTTATAATATTATGGTCATGATTATACAGAATAATCCCTGATCATAATCATACCAAGTCCATCTATGCACTACAGGCCACAGATGACTTTCAACACAACACAAGCATGAGAATGATGACAATGATATAAACATTAATCAAACGAAAACAAGGATAAATATTAAAGACTTTAAATTTATCTAAATATTATCAATCACTTAATAAACTCATAATCTAATATTATTAATATTATATTAATATTTTAATCACTTTTTAAACTTATAAACAATTTATTTCAATTGTTTACACTATACCAAATAATGCATTTCATCATTCAAAAATGACATACTCATAAGCTTTCATCACTAATGATCAAATCACTCATCAAAAATCTGTATAAACCCTATATAGGATTCCCAAGCCATAAAATCCGATTTTTCCACTTTGTTACTTCACATAACATATTTAACTCCTTTACTCATAACTAGATCATTTTCATGAAAAATACCAAATCAGTCCCAAAAATATTTCTTTTCTGGGATTTAGCAGAATATAGTCCCATATTGAACATATATTTTTCTCAGAATTTTTAAAATTCATTTAATATTTTTCAAAAATCAATTTCTAATTAATTCCTTAAGAAATTAGCTACCTCAAGTTTAACTCCAGAAATTTCCAAATCTTGGTAGGATCTTACACATGTTAACGTGAGCTTCCAGTTTAAATTTCATGGTCGTCGAAGTTATAGAACTCCGGTTATAGCGTTTTTCGTCGGAAAAACCTAAATATTGAAATGGTCATAACTTGCTCATTTTAAGTCGGAATGAACTCATTTTTGGACAGGAGGTACTTTATACCATATATTTTCATGACCCAAAAGGCCGGAATTTTTCTCACAAATTAAGTGGCCAAAAATATCCTTTTAAAAATATGGACAGTAGTTTTTTAAGCATTTTCAGATTTTTCATGAATAGTAACCAGTGTCCCGAATATCGGAGTGAATAATATTGGAGTGAATAGTAACCAGGTGAATAGTAACCCGTAAATAGTAACTCATGAATAGTATTATGGTATGAAAAGATCAATAATTATCAAGAAAGCTCATAATAATATTTTCATAAAAAGATACTGGATGAAGCGCAAATATTAAAGATATTCTAGTAATTTCACGGAGTATAGAAATAATATTTTAACGGAATGAGTGTAGAATTAGGAATATAAAATGAAATAATATTACTCACATACTACAAAGTATGGAAGAAAATATTATTTCTACGAATACTGAAAAATATAATATCCCTTACCTCAGAAGAAGACTGGATACTGGAATAGTGAGGTAGCAGACTTCTCTTCTTCTTTCTCTCTATAACTTCTTTCTCTATAATTGCTCTTGTGAGTCTTAGTGAATTGGTTATAATGAAAGAAGAATGAGCTTCTATTTATAGAAAAATATAATTTCAATAATTGCACATTTTGGGGCTCAAAATATTAGAGTATAATACCTTTATCTTTTTCTTCATTTATAATTTAGTCCTGCAAGTATTATCAAACTTGCACCACCTCCCCTAATAGTACATCATGTGAATCAATATTACATTCATGTGAATCAATAGTTCTACACAAGTAAAAAAAATAGTTACAACGTAGTACCTTCATCTATACCTCCATTGTTAATTTAGTCATGCAAGTGTTATCAATCTTGCACCACCTCCCCTAATAGTACATGCATGTGAATCAATAGTACACGCATGTGAACAAATAGTTATAAGCATATAAATTAATAGTAATTAATTGCTCATTTATCCGATTAATTATTCGATTGGTCAATATAACCTCCAGGATTCAGTTATTATCGAAATAAATGTCAATTTCCACTAACACTAATAATCACAACATAATGGAACTATCAAATTCATCTTTAATCAACACAAACTTATTCATCATTAATATTATAACTCACAATATTTAATAACCAGATCATTCTCAGGAAAGAGGGAGCTTTCCGATAAGGATTTCTCCCTATTGGCGCGCTATTAGGTAACCAAACCTCACCTCGACAAAAATTTCAAACATCGTCAATATTGCAAATAATAATATGAATAAATGTGTCGTCTCCATTATTGATTTAATAATATAGAATATTGATACTATGACAATAATTCAATCAATAATATGAGAGATATTATGCAGCAATTACTGTAGCAATAATTGAGTATAACTGAGTGACTTCTTATGTAAGTATCAATAATCAATACCGTGTGTTACTATGCAACCACGTGTATTACTGTATTTTTACCACCGGGTAGTTCAACAGTTTAACGGTAAAACTTTCGCCGTTATTTTCATAAAAACATAATTATGTCATTTTCTAACTATGACAATACTTCCGTTGTGGGGTCCACCAATGATTGTGTCGTCGTACGAATATTCCCTGTTAAAACGAATATTCCCCGACCAATCAAATATTATATAACCACTTGCTTACTTTGCAAAATTTGTAAATATTACCCACAACTATAACATTATATCAAATCCACACCATAATATTCAAAAATATATTTTGAGAAAAATTATTTTTTATTCATAAAAGTTGGGGTCTTACACATACCCTTTGATATACCCTAAGGGTTTTAAGGGACATGTCAAAGCATAAGATATCATACACAAAATACTATGATTATCTCAAGTCCAAGGATCACTTGTATTACTATCACTATAGGAATTCTTATTGACAGATGAGTAAAACTCCATTAGGTATATATTCCTTTAGCGAGTCACGTTCATTAATTTTTTTTCTCCAATAAGCACCTACATACTTGTTTTAGTGTACACACAAATGATTATAAGATCAATCATCCTCTTCCTAAGAGCAAGCAAAGTATGTACCAAATTATTCGGATTCACTAATCCTCTTTTTAGTAATCCAACGATTAAGAATAATTTTAGTTTGTGAATTATCTAAGAATTTAGATTTTATTAGTATGGTCATCATCATGATTCTAAAAGAATTGTTCAAAACTATGAGTTAATCACATATAATATAACAACACCATGTAAATAAAATAAAATGCATTCTATAAATTACTTTATAAATAAATAAGATTATAAAATATATGTTACATAATATCAAATATGATTGACTTGTGTGCATACTACTTTTAGATGTAACATAATCATATACCCATTGTGACGCCCCCAAAATAGGTATACATCACCCATTCTGAGTCGCCAAATACATGGTACAGAATTTAAATATAAATTTCATTTATACAATACGAAAAAAGCGTAGCTGAGAGTTTTTACATGAATATATTCTCATAAACAATATCCAAACTCAAATAGAGTTCTCATTATATTTATTATCACACTATTTCATAGAATAGTGAGGGCTACTATAGCCACCATCCTGGACCATCACTCCATTTCCCGACTCGTCCCAGCTATATTCTCATTTCTTGAAGAGAACAATGAAAGCAAAGGGTGAGGTCAAATAGCCCAGTAAAGAATATTATGACTAAGATAATGCAGAATAAATTATTGTTAGCCTTCAACGGTGTTAAACTAATAAAATACAATAGACAACAAGTTTAACTGCAGTGGAACAAATAATCCATTAGAATAGTCAAGTAGAGCATGATATCTACTATCTTCTATGATTTAAAAAGTTATAATCAATTTTATCGTTGAGACTCATCTTAATAAATAATCCACATCATTGAATTATCCATGCACTACGGGCCAAGGATATTATTCATTAGTATATATCACATCAACGAATTATCCATGCACTACGGGCCAAGGATATTCGTATTATCACCAATGGTCATGATCATGCCAACAACTGTCTATCAATGCACTACGGGCCAATGAGGACTTTTACCACATCATTTGTAACATTACATGTCATGATTATACCGAATAATTTCTGGTCATAATCATACCAATCAACAATCTATTTATGCACTACGGGCCAAAGATGACTTTCATCACAATATAAGCATGAAGATGATGACAATGATATAAGAATTCAATTAAATGAGAGCAAGGATAAATTTTAAAGATTTATAATTCAATTTATCCAGAATTCAATAATGTCCAAATTGTCAATATGATACTGCTTTGTGGAGTAAAATTCAAAAATATTATTGTATCAAAAATGATTTTACTACAAGAAATCACACATTTTATGACGAATTTTTTGCCACGCACAAAATTTTGTCACAATTTGTTAATTAATAATTATGAAATTCATAGTCGTCACTAAAACTTTTGCTTTTGTGACGACTTTTACTTTTGTTACTATTAATCATTTATATCGTCACTAATTGATGACAATAAGAAAATTTCGTCACAAGTTATTTTTGAGATAGAATTTCGTACCAAAATTTTGGAGGGAAACTTTTTAGTGACATTTTGTAATAATTGATGACAATATTTATCGTCACAAAATATTTCTTTTGATGACAACATAATAGTTTGTCATTAATTATTTGTAAAATTTAGTGACAATGTGCTTTCGTCACTAATGTTCACATTTAGCTAGTGACGCCAAATACAAATTCGTCATAATTTTATTTGGAGGCAAAATTTTGGAGGGAAATTTTTTAATGACGAAAAAATAATAATTTATGACAATTTGTATTGTCATAAATACCAATTTTATATGACGAGATAATAGTGCGTCACTAATTAGATGCGTGGATAAGTGACACAAATCGTTCGTCATAAATTCTTATATTTAGTGACAAAGTACGTAATATCGTCACAATTTTATTTGGAGGCAAAAATTTTATGAAAAAATTTGGAGGAAAATTTTTTAAAGACGAAAAATATTATTTTATGACAAGTTTTATTGTCATAAATACCAATTTTATATGACAAGATAATAATGCGTCACTAATTAGCTGCGTGGATAAGTGACAAAAATGGTTCATCATAAATTGTTATATTTAATGACAAAATATGTAATATCGTCACAATTTGATTTGGAGGTAAATTTTGTAAAGACGAAAAATTAACATAATGTTGTTCATAATGATATTGGAACCAAAACTGGGAAGATTCAAAAGGTCGGGGAAAAAGTAAGATCTATCTATTGGCTAACTGGACTAGGACCTCATCTTTAATTTTTAACGTTCTGACTTATTAGGCTATTTTAAAATCTGTCTTTCATTCCAGCTAGTTTCAAAGGGGTGTTAGCACAGTAAAGGTGAATGTTAGAAGAAAGTAAAGGTATGTATCTCCTATTTTCTATGTTTTCTTTATAAATGGAGGAATTAGTTCTATAACAAAACAATTAGTAATATGGGTTGTTTAGCTATGTATGCTTAACTGGAGTGATACTAATTGATTATAGAGATTGTGATTAACAAAGATGGGGCTGTTATATGGCATATTACATTTGAATCAAAAAGAAGTGAACTTTTGAAAAAGAGTAAACTAGTTAGTTGTTAACTACTTGGATACGCATACATTTGACTGTATATTTGACTACTATTGACTGAATTTAGGCACAAGAAGATAGGTTGGGCTGTGGAGTAATAAGGGGGATAAAATGGGTTTATGATATAAACTAATAGTTTTGAATTTGGTAACACAAAATTGTGCACACCACATGTTTAACAAAAGTCCCAAGTGGACTGTTTTGTCTAAAAGTCAGACATTAGGCAAACTCAAAGCTGGAAATTGAATTTTGTATTGAATGTAATGATGACTAAAGTTCTTTAACATGTTAACTACAAACAAAGTACAATTTTTAGGCTAAAGCTAATAGTTGAGATTTTAACATGTTAAGGTAACATGGAGTGCTGTGTGGAGAAGCCTATAACATAGATGATGTGGCAAATATCTAAAATTCAGTTGAGGTTTGGCAAAGCTCAGTAAGAGGATTTTAATCTTTGAAGCTTGTTTATAGGAATAAATGTGACTGAAATTATTTTCTAGCACCAAAAGGTTGTGTTAGCTATATGTATTATCTCTCTATTTAATTTATTTATAAAATGGCTTTGTATTGTATCAAATGTTCATGCCTATGAGATTTGATTGAAGATTGCTTATTCTCTACTTCCATTGGTCTTGACTCTTTCAATGAATTTTCAAACTTTCTGGCTCTGGCATGTTCATTTGATTCTATGTGTTTGTTCAGATTTTTCATATGCTCCTCTCACTATCATTATAGATCTTCTATATCTATTGTCTATTACTCAGTAAACAGTGAAAACAAAAAGAAGTTATTGTCCTTGAGGCCTTGTAGTGTCGTATCATTTTTAGTAAAATGTCTAGTATGGAGTAATTTTTAACCTGAGTAACATAATCATTAAAGACATTTTTCCATTAAATATATTGTCTCAGGATAGAGTTCCAATTCTCCTATCTCCTTAAATCCTATGACCAAAAACCTTCTCTTTTTTTACTGCAGGTTTATGTTCATAGTAAGGTCATGATAGTTGATGACTGAACGGCCTTGATTGGATCTGCTTACATTAATGACAGAAGTTTGCTTGGATCAAGAGACTCTGAGGTATCATTTCTAATTTATGGTTCCTTCAGCATTGCAATTTTTATTTTCAAGTTTGAATCGTGAAACTTTATTTACACAAACTTTTAGTAGCTATTGACCTTTGCATATTGCTATCCCCACCCCTCATAAGGTTCTAAACGCTTTATAAGAAGGTGTCCGTGCATGCGTGATGACAGAACAGAAAAATGGGTGAGGGGTAAGGTTTTTATGCCTGTGTCTGTGTGGGATTTTAAAATGAATTTCCATGTTTTGGTGGAGGTAAGACTATAGCTATAGTACCCTGTGGCGTTATGTTGTTGCATTTATGTGTGTGTGTCTATGATTGTTGTCATGCTTTAGCAGTTGAGTATTATAATTCAAGTTCTTTAACTTTTACTTCGTATACTGTGCAAGTTTAAATAACTTCAACTAATCTTTTCTTTGAATTTTATAAGCATTATAAGAACTTTTATTTTTGTCTTTTGGAGCTCATTATGCCTGCTTAAGTTTTCAACTCAACTCAACTTCGCCTTTTATCCCAGACTAGTTTGCACATGAATGATAAAAATATGTAGGATGGTTTGCTGAAGGTTCATAAACACATTGTTGATGTCAACACTGATCCAGCTCATGCTTCTCCTGGTGCAGGTGGAACTGTTACCACAAGGATGCTTGTTGCAGCAACACAAGGCGAAAGCTTGATTGGGAAGCAGGGTGCCACTATAAAAACTAGTCAAGATGCTTCAAATGCCACTATAAAGCATGTTGGCAATCTACAATTCATTGTCGGAAGATGGCAAAAGTGAGTTTGAGGCTGCTCGAGTTCAGCATCTCTTCTTAGATGTAACTAAAATATTGTATTGTAATGATAGATTATAAAAGTTATTAGTTTAGTAGTTTGGTATAATAATGATCATCATATTTGAGGAGATGAATTATTCAACTATTATATTGTAATGTTGTAATGTGAATGATTTTAAATGATGTATATAATATTTTTTATATTTTATTTTATATTGTTTTTGTTTGTTGAATAAATGTGCATTATTAATTATTATTTTTTTAAATATAAATGTCACTAAAACCTTTAGCGACGGTCTTTTGGCTAATAGCGACGGTCGGCGACCGTCGCTATAGGCCGATTTTCTAGTAGAAGTATTCAATCGGTGACATTGAAAAATGTTTCCCGAAAAATAACTCTTTAGTGACAAATTATTTTGTAATATTATTTAAAATATAAAATGACAACGACATAATTGTCATGTTAAGTATATTATTAGGTGACGAATTGTTCTGTCGTCATTTATTTTCTTATTTTTGGCGACGATAAACATAATAACATGACAAAAGAATAATCATAAATATGACAATATTTTCGTCATTAAAATTAGATGATTTAAATAGAGTAACATATTTTCGTCACTAAAACAATATCATTTAATGACAAAAAAAATGATTTTTGTCATTTAATGCACCAAGTTTTGATGACGAAACATTATAAAGAGTAAAGAAAGTTTCATTCAAATAGTGACGCTATTAACGTCACTAAAAGTAATAATTAATTATAGTGACAATGATGTAGATCGTCATCATAAGTTAAAACATTTAGTGACGACATCAAATAGTGTCAAATATACCTAATACCACGCTCATACGGTGACGGTCTCTGTGACGATTAAAAATCGTCACCAAATATTTTAGTGACGAAAAATAAATTTTATGTGACAAATTTTAACGTCATTTTTTGTGTGATTTCTTGTAGTGTTTGGACATAAAAGAAATCAATTTTTATCATGAATTGTACCCCGGGTGAATAGTACCTGAGTGAATAGTACCCCATGAATAGTACTCCGGGAATAGTATCCCGTCATGAAAAGATTAAAATTTATCAAGAATGTCCAGAAAAATATTTTAGTGAAACGATACTAGTTGAAACGCAAATTTTAAGGATATTCAACTAATTTTAAGGAGTATAGAAGCAATATTTTAACAAAATGAGTGTAGAATTCAGAATCTAAAATGAAATAATATTACTTACATACTACAGAGTATGGAAGAAAATATTATTTCTTATATGTATTGAACAAAAATAATATCCATTACCTTAAAAGAGAGTATTTCTGACTGGTAGGGTGGTAATATTCTTGAAAAAAACTTATACTGTTTTCTACGCTCAAATCTTCCTTAAACTAAAGAAATACGCTCAATATTATAGAAGAAGAATTCTATGATTCTGGTGTGATTTTCAATTCTAAACTAAGCATCCTATTTATAGGAGAATGACATGATACTATTTGGATGCACAGTAAGGAAAACTCACGGACTTCACAGTAATGGTCACGGGAAAATTGGCTGAAATTTTCTGATTTTACTATGCAAACACTACAGATACTATGCAGAGTAAAATATAATATATTCTATTTTCATAAAAAACAAAACTTATATATATATATATAACAAAACTGAGATTCTCCCGACAGTTTTGAAAAATGGGTAAGTGGGGGTCCATATAATAAGCCAAATTTATAATAAATACTTCATAAAAATTCTCTCTATTTATCTTGGTTCACTTGACTTCACAAAACACATTTTTGAACAACAATTATTCATTATTTATAACTTACAATATTAACAACCAGATCATTCCCAGAAAAGAGGGGCTTTCCGATAAGGATTTCTCCCTATTGGTGTGCAATTAGGTAACCAAACCCCTTTTCTCGACAGAACTTTCTAGACATTGTCAATAATGCAAATAATAATATGAATAACATTTTCGTCTCAATTATTGATTTAATAATATAAAATATTGTGACAATAATTGAATCAATGACGTGAGATACTATGCAGCAATTACTATGGTAATAATTGAATAAAACTGAGTGACTTCTCACGTAAGTATCAATAATCAATATTGTGTGCTACTATGCAACCATGTGTATTACTGTACTTTTATCACCGGGTATTTCAACAGTTAACGGTAAAACTTTCATCGTTATTTTTATGAAAATGTATTTCTGTCGTTTTTTAACTCCGAAAATAATTTCGTTGCGGGGTCCACCAATGATTTTGTCGTCGTACGAATATTCTCTGACCAATCGAATATTTATAACAACTTGTTACTTTGTAAAATTTATAAATATTACCCACAACTATTATAACAAATTCATATTTTAATATTCAAAAATAATATTTAGAAAAAAATCTCATTATTCGTAACATTTGGAGTCTTACACCCATGAACTCGTAGCCCTTAGTTTAGTTTATTTTGAGCCGTTTATATCTCCCAAAGGGTCACCTCCGCCAAGTATTCTGATTCTCCACCTATGGTTTCTTCAATTTTATTTGCTTAGTTCAGAAGAAAAATTTACCAAGAATCTGATACTTTTTTTATGTATGGATAAGCCCATGTTTATTAAAGATGCGTATGCATGCACATTGTCTCCCTTTATTGATACTCCTTTCTTGCTACTAAATATGGTCAAGCGTAAAAAACATATTAACTTTAAGAAAAATGAACAGTTAAATTATAATTAATTATTACTGACATTTAAAAGTTAATTTAATGCAATTTTTAAATTTAAAATTGAAAAATATATATTACAATGAATAGTACTTTTGGGATAATTTAGAATAGACTTAAGTATTAATTATTACCTTTAGCTATTGATATTTTTTACTTCGATGATCGACTTTTCAATTTTTTTAATTAGATGAATAAACTATTTTTTTTTCACTCAAGTTTTTAACTTTACATGCACATATAATCAAACTTGTATATATTTGAGAGAAAATAAATTACCTCAAAGTTAAATGTGTTGTTTCGGATTTAATGTGACATAATAATTGGTGCATAACGGATCCAGTATTGTTTTTATCCTACTTGGCTACGTTCAACAATTTACTTAATTATTCTTGGAAAATATTCCATACCACGTGGTCTACATATATATCTCCCATATTATTCTAATAAACCCAATTTTATAGTCATACCTAAAAAAAGTAAAAACTTTTTGTGGGTCTTTATTTTCTTTAACACAAGAAAATTAAAGCAGAACTTGAGGACATCTGAAAAAGAAACATACCAATTGGGCCCTATAAAAAAAGTAAAAACATATTTTAAAAAATCCACACATTGAGAATTGTAGAAAGACCAAAAAGCAAACTCCATTGTCATTCAAAATTCCCCCACACCCCACCAAACTATACCATCAAAAACAAAATGAAAGAAGCACAATTTGGAAAAACAAACAAAAAATGTTGACAAGCCTTCAACAACACTACTCCACTCTCAAACCCTCTTCACTCTTCTTTCTCCTCTCTTTTTTCCAAGTTAAAGCCAACATCTTCATGTATGCAGGCTGCTCTCAAGAAAAATACCAACCCAACTCACCCTTTGAAACAAACTTCAACTCTTTACTCTCCTCAATGGCCACCTCTTCCTCTCAAGCCTTATACAACAATTTTGCCCTAGGAAATGACACTTCAACCTCATCGGAAGGTGCGATTTTCGGATTATACCAATGCCGAGGCAATTTAAAGCTAATCGATTGCTCAAAATGTATGGAAAGCGCTGTTAGTCAAATAGGTTTAGTGTGTCCATACACATATGGGGCTAGTTTACAACTAGATGCATGTTTAGTAAGATATGAGCATGTAGATTTTTTAGGGAAAGTTGACACGAGCCTTAGGTATAAGAAGTGTAGCAGAAGTGTGAGTAATGATGTGGAGTTCTTTAGGCGTAGGGATGACGTTCTTGCGGATTTGGAAACAGCAATAGGGTTTCGAGTTACTGTTTCGGGTTTGATTGAGGGTTTTGCGCAGTGTTTGGGTGATTTGAGTGCGGCGGATTGTGCTTCTTGCTTGACGGATGCTGTTGGGAAGTTGAAAACCATGTGTGGATCGGCTGCGGCTGCTGATGTGTTCTTGGGGCAGTGTTATGCTAGATATTGGGCTTCTGGTTTCTATGATTCATATTCAAGTATGTCCATCAATCTCTCTTCTTCTCCATGAAGTGTGCAGAGCATTCAACCTATATTTACATTTACTTTAAGACATTTCAAAAATCATAACATTAATTTTGCATGTTTCACAAAAAGAGTGCATTTGTTAATAAATTATTTTTGAAAAAACTAGCTAGTCTTATTTGTTTGATAATAGTATAAATGACACGATGTCCTTAATTAAGTTTACGGTGACAATTTTACTCACGCCCTTACTTAAACTAAGCAGACAAATTTAAGGATAAATATAATTAAAATAAATATATTCTTAAAGTTTGTAAATCATTCTACTGGGACTCATTTTGTGAAATGTTGGGAGTAATAATTTTCTTTTACTAGAGCTGTTTTTTTTTCCTTCTTAATATGAATATAATGCTTAACCTAAATTCCACTGCTAAAAAGAAATGATTAATGAAATATAAAATGGATCTAAATTAAACTTGCAATTGATAGATTGGTTAGCAGGGAAATTTGAGTGGAGCATAATAAGGCAATTGGTACCTTTAACTTTTTAAAAAGGAAGAATGATCAGATTAGGCTTTCCTTCAATTACTTACATTTTGACTTTTCTCTTTTATTATCTTCAATTTCTTTTCTTATATTTTGATTATAATTCAACTTAAACAAAGTAAACATATATATATATATATATATATATCAAATAATATTTATTATTAGTTTTATTATTAGTCATGATGTGCCTTAAAGTTAAATGTTATATATGGTCAATAATATGTGTAGAAAGAATAAAATCCTAGATTCTATTATCATCCCGATGCAACTCTAAAGCTATTTAAAGAAATATTCTTGTCATTTTTGTGCATTAAACAGACCACAAAACCAAAATGTTCCATCACTTACTAGTAGCAGCAGCATTTTATTTTTATTTATTTATTTTTAATTTTTTAAAGCTTATTTATCTTTTGTTCTAATTATGAAATTTTCCTTTTGGTTCTTGTATAGGTTCAACCAACGAGGATGAAGTCGGAAAAACAGTAGCCATAATCGTCGGTGTATTGGCCGGAGTTGCCGTTGTTATTGTTCTTCTTTCATTCTGCCGAAAAGCATGCCACTAGCTAGCTAGGTGAAGACTTACTCCTCCACAAGTTATTTGTCATTGAGCTTTAAAACTAAAATTTGATATGTGATAAGAAGTTATTCAAGATAAACTTCAAGTATTTTTTAGGCAAATAGTCAAATCAAATTAAACTCTTAATTTTATAAAATTAAATTATTACCTTCACAAGGAATGCATGTCAGGTGCTAATTAAGAACCTTCAGAAAATATCAAAATTTTTTAATATCATGACTTGCGTATATATATCTTTGTGTGTTTGCATATATAAATATACGGTCCGGATCTTAAGCTCACCCCTTATTTAACTCACCCGGACTCACTCCCCTTTACCGACAGACACACACATGCAGACTTATATATACACACACACTTATATATAGAATTTTTTATTTAATTATTTACTTGGCATATATGCATACATGCAGGTTATATATTTAAGATGAAGATGGTGGTTCTGCTCAAGTTGTCATTGCAAAACAGCAAAAGGGCCCATTAATCATGCCTG
The DNA here is from genome assembly GCA_020205505.1 of Panax japonicus. Taxonomy (NCBI): domain Eukaryota; kingdom Viridiplantae; phylum Streptophyta; class Magnoliopsida; order Apiales; family Araliaceae; genus Panax; species Panax japonicus. Next base: position 4,014,832 of record CM035106.1, on the reverse strand, counting down.
TTTTGAATTATTCTTGTAAAAGGGCTCTTATTACCCATTTTAATACTATCTGCAAAGTGCACAAAAAAGGTAGTTTTTATCCTCATGGCATAAAGCAAAAGTAGGGCTCGAATCCTATTGTCCATCACCTTCAAAAGGGCTGCTGATTCCATTTCAATCTTGCTGTCCATTAATTATATACCCTTCTTTTTCTTTTTCTTTTTCTTTTTGACTGTGTTATATACCCTTCACCAACTTATTCTGTTGGATTAATTATTTACTTATCTATTTCTGCTATAGAATTAAGTAGGGGGATAAGGTCCAACCTGGAACATACTGATCTATCTCTTTTTAAAATCAATATCAGAGGTTGCATAAAATCCTTGCCAATTATATTTTCTTAACCTGATATTCTGGTAAGGCTCATACAAAAAAATTAATAATTGATCTTTTAATAATTAGGTCGCCTTCCAATTTTTTTGTTTTGATCGACTAAAAGAATATCTAATTGAAACCCAAATTTAAGCTTTACACCTATTCGTGACTCGGTCCATTGTCTTGATTTTATTACTTTTTTAAAAATGTTTACTTGGTCTTGTTTCTATTAAATTTTGAATTAGAATCCCCTCCCTTACATTATTCTTTTATTTATTTTTTCAATACATATTTAGCGATATAAATAAAATTGTCGATGAATATGCATTGAAAGAAATTAAATAATATTTATAATGGAGGGGATCCTGATTGTTTCTTAATCAGTCAACTCAAAATCATCTAAATCTTTATTCTTCGAATGTTAAGGATCTCACCAATCCATCTATTAAATATAATATTAATCTATCACTTTTTAATAAAAATAAAAAATAATCCACAACAATTAATATTATCATAACAATATTAATAGCATCACTTTAAAAATCATTTTAAAACATTGAACTTGTGACTTGATTATAATTAAGGCAGTTTTCAAAAAACTGGTCAAACTATTAACATTTATATATGCCTATATTGTAAAAATCTAACATTCATGCTTTCATTTAATAAGCTGACTAGCTGCCATAAATTGGATCATTATTGTAATAAGATGAACAAAGAATGGGTATTTAGTAATTGTTGATATAATGATTTTGTCATAGATAAAAGATACTTTTAAAAAAATTACTACACATTTAACGACAATTGTATAGTTTTTTTAATTACTGAAAACTATGAATATCATGATAACAGTTTGAGAGAATTAAAAGAAAACTTCTTCTTTTATTATCTGAATCTCAATATAAAGTACACAAGTCAGTAAAGCAAGTATTGGTACATACTATTTATACTATCTTATTTGCTTAGAAAACAAGCTAACATCACAACTAACTCTAGGTACATCACAACTAACTCTAGTTTATTATAACTAACTATAGTTAATATATGTTAGCTAACTGTCACTGTCATGTGATCAGTTTTGTTCCTATGTTTCTCAACTCCATCATAAGGACTAGTAGTATCAACCACTGTTTGATCGCTCCTTTCATTCCTTGTTGATGTATTGAGCATACTTAAGCATCTATTCATAGATAAATTTATTCCCTTTTTCTGTTGTGCACATGTATTGGTACTAGTATGTGCTACTGATGTTGCTTGTGTTGTTATTGCTGATGTTGATACCACTGCTGATGTTGGAAGTATACTATCCGTAATACCCCCCCCCCCACAAGTTGAAGGTGTGCAAGGATTGCACATATGAAACTTGGAAAGGATAGTCCAATAAGAATATCGTGCCAATGGTTTGGTGAAAATATCAGCCAACTGAGCATTAGTGGAAATAAAAACGGGTTTGATAACCCCTTCAAGAACCTTATCTGCATGATGCTTAATCTTATAAACCCATTTACACCCTATAGATCTTTTGCCAATAGGTAAAAGTTGAACAACCCAAGTTTGATTAGCCTCAAGTGCTACTAATTCTTTATGCATAGCTTCAATCCATTTGGGATTATGCATAGCTTGATGATAAAAGGATGGTTCTGTCTGTGCAGAAATAAATGCCAGAAATTGTTGATGATGGGATGGCAGTTTATCATATATAAGATACTGAGATAATGCATATTTGTCAAGAATATCAGAAGCAGTGATGGCATTCACACTAGGTATACCAGAAACATGATAATCTTGCATCCATAGAGTAGTAGTTTTCTACCTTGAGGATGTTCTGAGTGGAATAGAAGGATTATTGTGTTTTGGAACAGGTGAATCATTTTGTTGTAGAGATGAAACAGGTGGAGTATTATGTGTAAGACCCCAACTTTTTGAATAAAGATGAATTTTCTATAAATGTCATTTTTAAATATTAAGGTATGAATTTGAAATAATATTATAGTTGTGGGTAATATTTATAAATTCTGCAAAGTATGCAAGTTGTTATATTATATTCGATTGGTCGGAAAATATTCAGTTTAGGAGGGAATATTCGTACAACGGCTTAATCATTGGTGGACCCCACAACAGAATTATTGTCGAATTGAGAAAACGACAAAATTATTTTATTGAAAATAACATCGGAAGTTTTACCGTTAATACTGTTGAACTACTCGGTAGTAAAAGTACAGTAATACGCGTGATTGCATAGTAGCACACGGTATTGATTATTAATGCTTACGTGAGAAGTCACTCAGTTTTGTTCAATTATTGCTATAGTAATTGTTGCATAGTATCTCACGTTATTTGATTCAATTATTGTCGATATTTTATATATTATTAAATCAATAATTGAAATGACAGAGTTATTAATATTATAAATTGCAATATTAACGATGTCTAGAAGTTCTGTCAAGGAGAGGTTTTGTGACGCCCCCAAAATTAGGTATACATCACCCATCTTGGGTCGCCAGATACATGGTACAGAATTCAAATACAACTTACTAATACAACTGTCGTGTACAATACGACAAAACATAAACTGTGAGTTTGAATACAAATATTGTCTACTAGAGATTATACAAACTCAAAAGGAGTTCTCATTACAATTATTATCACACTATTTCACAGAATAGTGAGGACTACTAATGCTATCCTCTGGACCATTACTCCGTTCCCCGACTCGTCCCTGCTATGTTCTCATTTCCTGAAGAGAACAGTGAAAGAAAGGGTGAGCTCAACTAGCCCAGTAAGAAATATTATGACTAAGATAATGCAGAATAAATTATCGTTAGCCTTCAACAGTATTAAACTGATAAAATATAACAACATCAAGTTTAACAGCAGCGGATCAAGCAATCCATTAAAAGAGTCAAGTAGAGAATAGAATCTACTATCTTTTATGATTTAAAAAGTTTTTAATCACTTTTATCGCTGAGACTCAGCTTAATAAATAATCCACATCATCCCTGCACTACGGCCAAGGATACTCATTAGGGTCACGACCACAAATTCCATGCACTACGGGCCAAGGATATTTGTGTATTCATCAATGGTCATGATCATGCCAACAACTGTCCATCAATGCACTACGGGCCAATGAGGACTTTTACCACATCATTTGTAACATTACGGTCATGATTACACCGAATAATCCCTGGTCATAATCATACCAAGTCCATCTATGCACTACAGGCCACAGATGACTTTCAAAAAAATATAAACATGAGGATGATGACAATGATATAAAAATTCAATAAAACAAGTTCAATAATTAATTTGTCCAAGAACCAATAACGTCCAAATTGTCAATAAGGTACTGTTTTGTGGGGTAAAATTCACGAATGCTCAGAAGAATATTTCCACGAAAAGATACTGGATGAAGCGCAAATATCAAGGATGTTCCACTAATTTCATGGAGTATAGAAGTCAAAACTTTAACCAACTGAGTATAATAAGAAATGGAATAACAACAGAAATCACCATGCATGCGGTACTTCGCATAGACAGGTTATTCCAACAGAATAATAATAACGGAACCAGGTCAGGCAAAATTTGCACCGACAGGATGTTCCAACAGAATAATAAAGATGGAACCAGATCCGGTGTAAAACACACAGACAGGATGTTTCAACGGAATAATAATAAAGACGGAACCAGGTCCGGTGTAAAACACACAGACAGGATGTTCCAACAGAATAATAGAAGAATGTCACCAAGTATAGGGTAGACCGCGTATACAGGTTATTCCAACAGAATAATAAGAAATGGAATAACAACAGTTCTCTTCATGAATAAGAAAGAATAACACCCCTTACCGTAACAGAAACTGGATATGGGAAAAGAAAAGTTAAGTAGTAAAAAGCTTTTCTTCAATCTCTCTATAGTTTCTCTCTCTAGAGTTCAGTGAATTCGTAAGAAAATAATGAAGGAATGAGCTTCTATTTATAGGAAAATGGAATGCATAGTAACTAATACATGAACGGTCCATATTGATTTACTTTAATCTGACGGTCCATATTTAAAGAAAAATCTTTTAAATAAAATATAATATATTCTATTTATATAAAAAGATTTTTACTATGCAAACACTATGCAATACTATGCAAAACACTATGCAACACTATGCATAATAAAATATAATATATTCTATTTATAAAATAACTTTAATAAAGTATTCTGTTTTATATAAAAAGATGTTTCTGTTTTATTACGTTAATAATACGAATAAAATAAAACGTCATCATCGCTATAATAATTCATATTATTAATCGACAATAATTGAATCAAATTGAGCGACTTCTCACATAAATATCAATAATTAATACAGTGTGCTACTATGCAACAACGCGTATTACTGTACTTTTACTACCTAGTAGTTCAACAGTATCAACGGTAAAACTTCCGCCTTTATTTTCAATAAAATATTTTTGTCGTTTTCTCAATCCGACAATAATTTCGTTGTGGGGTCCACCAATAATTGTACCGTCGTACGAATATTTTCCGACACAAAGAATATTCCCTGACTAATCGAATATAATATAACAACTTGCATACTTTGCAAAATTTATAAATACTACCCACAACTATAATATTATCTCAAATTCACACCATAATATTAAAAATTATTTCGAGAAAATTAATTCTTTATTCATAAAATCTGGGGTTTCACAGGTTTGGTCACCTAATTGCGCACCAATAGGGAGAAATCCTTATTGGAAAGCCCCCTCTTTCCTGGGAACAACCTGGTCGATTAATATTGTGAATTGTAATAAAGATGATAAATGTTGTTAAAATTATTAAGGTTCCGTTATTATTATTCTGTTGGAATAACTTGTTTATGCGAAGTACCGCATGCATGGTGATTTCTTTTGTTATTCCATTCGTTATTATACTCAGTTGGTTAAAATTTTGACTTCTATACTCCATGAAATTTGTGGAATATCCTTGATATTTGCGCTTCATCCAGTATCTTTTCATGGAAATATTCTTCTGAGCATTCTTGAATTTTACCTTACAAAGAAGTATCATGTTGACAATTTGGACGTTATTAGTTCCTGAATAACTTAATTCTTGAACTTGTTTTATTGAATTCTTATATCATTGTCATCATCCTCATGTTTATATTTTTTTTAAGTCATTTATGGCCTGTAGAGTATGGATGGACTTGGTATGATTATGACCAGGGATTATTCAGTGTAATCATGACCGTAATGTTACAAATGATGTGGTAAAAGTCTTCATTGGCCCGTAGTGCATTGATGGACAGTTGTTGGCATGATCATGACCATTGATGAATACACAAATATCCTTGACCCGTAGTGCATGGAATTTGTGGTCGTGACCCTAATGAATATCATTGGCTGTAGTGCAGGGATGATGTAGATTATTTATTAAGTTGATTCTCAACGATAAAAGTGATGAAAAACATTTTAAATCATAAAAGATAGTAGATTTTATTCTCTACTTGACTCTTTTAATGGATTGCTTGTCCGCTGCAGTTAAACTTGATGTCTATTATATTTTATCAGTTTAACATTGTTGGAGACTAATAAAAATTTATTTTGCATTATCTTAGTCATAATATTTCTTGCTGAGCTAGTTGAGTTCACCCTTTCTTTCACTGTTCTCTTCAGGAAATGAGAACGTAGCTGGGACTAGTCGGGGAACGTAGTGATGGTTCGAGATGGTGTCTTAGTAGTCCTCACTATTCTATAAAATAGTGTGATAATAAATGTAATGAGGACATTTTCTGAGAGTTGATATTGTCTAGACGACAATATTTGTATTAAAACTCACAGCTTATATTTTGTCGTACTTTACACGATTATTGTATAATTAAGTTGTATTTGAATTTTGTACCATGTATTGACGACTCAAGATTGGTGATGTATACCTATTTTGGGGGCGTCATATGGTTGTTAGTCCGTATGTGATGGTAGAAGATGATATTGAGGAAGAAATTTATACAAAAGAGGAAGAGACAGAATTAGAGGATGAAAATGATTTTGACTCTGACGGCTTTGACGACGTACTACTTCTTCACTAATTGGTGTTTTGTAAATACTATACAACTAAAATCAATCATTATATATATATTTTCCACACATAGGAGATGGCCATTTGATCGTTCATCGTATCTATGTCTGTTATTTCAGTAGTACAGCTATATATGCCTCGACATAGCGGTGGAGGTGGCCATGGTGGCGGCCGCTCCGGATCGGGTGACGGCTCCAGGGAGGGTCGTCTTCAGATGCTAGTGAGTTGATTTCTTTTTTGGCTCAGTAACATTATTTTCATAACTATATTACACATTCATTTACTATTTTTGGACAATTTCATAACTATATATATATATATATATATATATATATATATATATATATATATATATCAACATACAAATGTTAGATGTCGGCATTCGCGAGGGCCTAACCTCGGTCGATTAGGTCGTCCACCGGCAGTGCCCGACACAGTTCCAGTTGATGTCGGCTCATCTGTGTAGGTTTCAACTATAATATATCACTTATGTTCAATTAGAATGATATTATCATGTGATTAATAAATTTTGTATTCTAGTATTATGGATCCTGTCGCTAAGGCGACCGTACACGCCATCTGCCTGGCGCATCTCCCTACTGGCTGCATGCGATTTAGTCAGTACGTGCGCTATGATGCCGGCTTCATGGCTACAGTGTTGCGGGAGTTTCACGTAAGTTAACTTACATATATTAAATCAAGCTCCATGCATATTATTTACATACTGTTCAAATAATAAATTATACATATGTTATGTCTGTTTGATAGAGATACTACAGATGCGAGGCCGGCATCACTGAGGCGGATGGTGACTCCGTTATCATTGCCTACATCTCAAAGAATTATGCCGGCTGGTTGTACGAGATGCGACAGAGGGCAGTCTGGGCAATAGAAGAAACGACCGTGACTACTTTGCGAGATCATCAGCCGCTAGCAGTATCAGATGCAGCATGGGCTGCGATGTGTGCGTACTGGGATGATGTTGCGTTCAAGACAAAGTCGGAGCAGATGAAGAAGAATCGCGGCAAGCTGCGAGTTGTACATACTTCTGGCTAACAGTCGTTTCAGGAGGTTAAGTCGGTATGTATTTCTCTTTAGTTTAGTTTAATCTTATATTGCAACTATAGTAAATTAAGGTGATTTTATTTAATATATATATGATCTAGGCCATACAGAGTAGCTTGGGCCGACCTCCTACTATGATCAAGTTCTGGGATAGAGTCCATACATCGAATGGCTCTACTTCGGGGTCGACGATATCTCCAGCAGCACTAGCTATACGGGTAATACATTTACTATAACAAATATTATTTAGGATAATATTACGTAATTCATATGATGATACCAAGATAACTCACTTGTATATCAAATTACAGGAGCGGTTTGAGAAGCTCCGCAGCCAGAGATTAGTTTATTTTAGGATGAGGAGACGGCTCTTTGGGTCGCGTCTCAGGATACTCCCACTAGTACTACCGGCCGGTATCGAGTGCCGGGGTTACCGAGGATACCAGCCTATACACTGCCAGGAGGTATAATATTTGTTTTTATTTTATATTTATGAATAAAGTAAACTTGTAATATTATTCATGTTATATTTATATTTGTAGGCTCTAGCCAGCGTCTGCGTCCAAGAGCCCTCGTGAGACCATCACATACGGGCGCTGTCTTAGATGATGCTTTGTTCCAGCGTGTTATGGCTGCGATGTCGAAGAGGTTTGAGACCGATCCGCTGTTCCATCGTCAGGACCCGCTCAGCCGTTCTCGCCTCTATCAGCTTGCGCAGGACATTGCAACTGGTGCCACCGCCGAGAGTACAGGTATCCCTCCGGAGCAGTGGGCCGCGATACGCAACGAGATTGTTCGGATGGTGGTTACCTTAGTCGAGGGCGCGTTTGGGCTGATGTTGAGTCAGCGCTCGACTGCTCAGGTATATTTCGTTTTAAATACAAATATATATTCTGCATGTTATTTAATTTTTATTTAGTTATCTTTAACTGAATCATATATATGGACTAATGAGTTACATTATATTGTATCAACAAGGTGACGAGCGGACTGACGAGCGGGATGACAATTTTCATACTCCAAAGCAGTGTCAACGCCCGCCCGGTGATCCTTCTCACACCGGGGGCTCTACTAGCTTGACTTAGTTTACATTCTTTTGTAGTTTAAATTCTTTTGTAGTTTAAATTCTTTTGTATTAATTTTACACATGACTTTTGACGTACATATTGTAGTTTAAAGTACCTTATCATTAATTACTTTGGTTTTATTGCGGTTTGACACTTAGCTTTATTTAGCTTAATGGGATATTTGTTGTAGTTAGTTTAGATTAATGGGATCTTTTGTAATTTACCTTAGTTTTATTTACTTTGATTAATGCGGTTTTACATTTCATTGCTTTGGTTTGTTGCGGTTATGCAAGTAGTAATGGGATGTTTTTGACATTTAGCTTAATTTAGCTTGTGTATGTGATGTTGGGAAAATAGATACAGGTACAAGATGTGGGTTAAATCCCTAGATAATGCAAAAACAAAAAAATTATTTAAAAAAAAACAGTAACCTCGACGGAATATTGGTATTATCGACGATTAACCGTCGAGGTTAAGGTTCTTCCCATTTTTGGTATATTACCTCATGGTATACATAGCCTCGACCGAATAACCTCGACGGACGAATTATAGAGTCGACGGAAGTCCGTCGCGCGTAAGCTGATTTTCCTTTTTTGTCAGGCTGCCACGTGGTATGCTTAGGATCAACCGAATATCCTCAACAGACACATTTCAGTGGGTGATATATTAACCCCGACTGAATATTCGGTCGCCAATAGTTCCGTTGTCAGTAAGTATTCCCGACCAAAGAATCGACGGACTTATTTTCGATGTGCATATATACGACCGAACTTCCGACCGAATAGTCCATCGGAGATGAGGTTACCCTCGACGGAATAACCTTAGTGCCGAACGAATATTTCGTCATAAATAAGCCTCTTTGTTGTAGTGTATCAAGCATTTGAGACGTACACGAATCAAAATTGAATCATTTATATATATATATATATATATATATATATATATATATATATATATATATACGGTCCGGATCAAGTGCATACCCCTTATCTTACTCGTGCACAAAGCGGTGTCGTGTACCAGGAGAAGTAGGCTCTAATTAATGCCAATCGAAATCTATTTTGTTTGTCCTTTCTGTTGTTGTTTATTGTTTTACTTTCTTTAATGATGTCATTGAGTTTTCAAAATGAAAAGGTGAGATTTTTTGCCTTTGTAAGGATATTGTCATTAAAGGACTTGTATGATAACTAGATAAAATGATTGATTTAAGGAATTTAGTAAGAGTAAAATATTAGGGATTCCAAGTTGTATTTTACGTCTACACAATTATATATTTATACTCCATGTATTTTAAAATTAAAGATATAATTTGATTTTTAAAATTAAATAATTAAATTTTTGAAGTTAAACGATAATATATTTAATTTTGTGATTAATAATATTTATTATATACTATATAATAATTATAATAATTGTATCAATTAAAATTAAATAAATTTATATTAATTTAAAATTTAATATGTCCTCATTTGATTTTAAAATTTTAATTATTTCTCCAGTTTTAGAACGAGGAGGGAGTATTTTTTTCATATATTGTATATCCATGGACTGTTTTTTGTTAAGAATCATTAAACTTTGTTTCTTCAAATATTAATTATAAGAAAACTATTAATACTACTAGTAATATTTAGTGTTTGATTGCATCTTAATATATTTTAACAGTTCACTTCTTAATACATCTTAACAGCCTAAATCTTTGTATTAAGAGGTCCTCTGAATAATAAAAAAACAAATATGAGTCTAAACTATTCAGATAACATCTTAATACAAAAATATGAGTTGTTCAAATAAATTAAGAGATGAGTTGTAAAAATACATTAAGATGTAATTAAACACCATTAATTAATTAATGCATGTCACAAGGAATCCTAATTTATCTGAAATTCAATATAATAGAATAGAATAGGAGGACGGATCAGTATTAAGTATGAAACTAGGGGTGAGCATGGTGCGGTTTGAATTTTTCAAACCGCACACGAAACCGCTTGTGATTAGTGCGGTGCGGTTTTAAAGTGTGCGGTGTGGTTTTAAAGTGTGCAGTGCAATTTTAATTGGTGTTGTTTTGGTTCCAAAACCAATTAATTGAAACAACAAAAAAGTTTAAGCCTTCAATAAAATTTAACATAGAACTTACATCGAGCAATTAACTTAGTGACAAAGACGGCAATGATAATTATATCAAGCATAGAACCAAAGTTCTTTCTGCCAAACATGTCAAATATTTCACCATCAAATCATAGAACATACAGTGAGACACGTAAAATAGTTTTAGTTTATAATAAAGGAATGATGTTTTAAAACTAAAACATATGCTATATAAAACAACGGAGACCATATATTCGATAACAAACAAGAAGGTTTATCTAGTTTCTCAAAAATTAACAGCACTACAAGAAAACTGGCTAATTTCGTCGGATCTACGTTCGATGGACACATTCCCTCGAAGATAATATGTATTCTGACGGATTCTTCCGTCGAAGATACGTCAATCGAAACGACTTTAATTTCGACGGATGTTCGTCGAAAATATATATATTCTATTGGCGCCAATGTTCCCGTCAGCGCGAACCTTATGTTCGACTGAATAGTGTTAATTCCCACAGACTATTCAGTCGAAGATATATTAATTACGACGACTTTAATTACAATGGACAGTCTGTCAAAAATAATCCTAAAACCATATTAGTCGGTACGTCTTCTCCGGCCCCCTCGTTTCTCTCACTTTGCTCTCATTAATTTCTCTCTTTCTCTAGATCTAGATCTCTCATTTCTCTCGATCTCACTTTACGCGATCTTTCACTTCTTTCACTCTCAGTCTCACTTCTCTCACTGCTCTCATCTCCACCACCACCACCGGTTCCACCACAGTTCCACCACCTTCGATTCCACCACCACCACGTACTGCCACTACCACCACCACCATCACTACCAATCGGTTCCACCACCAGTAGACGCAACCAACACCGTCGGTTGAACCACCATCACTAACACCACCACCACCACCACCAGCCGCCACAGTTGGTTAGTTTGCACATTAATTCAATTTCAAGGTTAGTTTTCTGCCAAGTATTAGATTTTTAGGGTTAATTTGTTATAAATTGTGAAATTTGTTGCTTAATTTGTTTTAGGTTTAGTTTGAGTTTGAATATGAGATTAGCCCAATTTGGATAATATATATGTTGTTGATGTGAGTTTGTGGGTTGAAAATTTGGGTCCATTTATTGGAATTGGGAAATGATCTGAAATCTGAAATTTGGGTCATATTCTTCTTGTTTATATTGCTGATTGTTGATTGCTGAAATTGGAAATTTGATTTTGGGTTAGTTGATTGCATATTATTTAACTGCATATTATTTGGAATTTGGAAATTACAGAATATTGATATTATGAAGTGTATAACATATCAAATTTGGGTTTCTTATCATAATGTAACTGATTTTAGGACTGTTTTTAATCTTGATATATTTGTTATTTTCGACTGAATTTATGACAGAAATTCTGTCAAAATTATGAAATTGCAGAATATTTGTGGGCCATGCATGTACCGGCAGATATCGAGTGTTGAGTCTGCCGAGGATACCCGCATATACACTTCCTGGAGGTAATATTTTTTATGTTTCATGAAATTATCCGAATTTATCACATTATATAAATTATTATTAGTAATCGAATTTGTATCTCTTTATAGGCTCAAGGCAACGCCAGCATCCGATAGCACATATCGGACCATCTCATACAAGCACTGGCTTGGATGACAATATCTTCCAGCGGCTGATAGGGGCCGTGTCAAATAGGTTTCATATCGATACGGTCTTTCGGCGTCAGCAGTTGCCTTCCAGTTCTCGTCTTCACTAGATTGCTCAAGATATTATAGCAGGGACCTCTGCAGAAAGTACGGGATTATCTCGGGAGCAGTTCGATGCTTAGAGCGCCGAGATGCTCCGGATGATGATTACCCTCTTGGAGGAGGCTTTTCGTCCGCCCCCACCTACTCAGGTATTCTTATTGTTTATGTTTTTCAATTAAGGCTAGTTTGTTAATTCTCTCTCTCACACACACACAAACACACACACACACACACACACACACACACATATATATATATATATATATATATATATATATACGGACTAATGATTTATATTTTTGATTCTATCAACAGGGTGGCGATGGCGAGCAGGCTGGCGATGATGAGCAGGATGTTGGTTTTTGATTTTATGATGTTTTGAATGATGACTAATTTAAGTATATTAGACATGTGCATGGTTCTGGTTTGTTATAATATTATTATTAATATGCATGGGTTATGGTTATTATATGAACACTTATTGACTTCCTTCAGTTGAAGCAATTGCATCATTATGTGGTGAATCTGTATCCACTGTGACATCCAACTATCAAATTCCAACTCAAGCTCATGGTCTTGCTCATTTTGTTGGTGGATCAACATACCCCCTCGTTAATTAAACTAATTTCAAGTTTCATAACATAATTAATTATACTTCCAGTATCCCATAAAAATAAATCTAGTTTAGATTCTTTTACTAATCAATTAGTGAAAATTACAATTTCAATTCAAGTAAATTAATTTGATAATGTAATAGTTGATTTCTTGAACTACTTTAAAAAATATCAGTTACTACAAAATTATTATTTTAAAGATAAAAATAAATATTCACATGAATTTTAAATTGATTGAGTTTTCCATAAATTGGTTAAGCAAATAAATTTTTATATCTTTAGAATCAATTAGCATGGTTCAAATAATTGGAAGAATTTTTGGAAGCTAATAGATTGAAGTTTTAAAATGAATATGGAAATAATTTTTAATTGCATGGACCTATGAAAAGTAGGTAAAATAAATAAAAGTCTAATATTAAAGGAAATTTACTTTTCAAATAATTAAAACTAATTTTTTATAAAAAGCAAGTTGGCCCTATCGTGTTTAAATTGATCCAATCTAGTTGTTGTCTGCCTGAGAGAGTTATCTAATTAATGAATCCTAAAATAACGTGGTTGTTGATAATATCCATAAAATAAGGTGATCAATATATATATCAAAGTAATTGTTAAGGGTATTTTTGTCAAGGGCAATAAGAAGCATTGATTAGGATGAACATGTGTCAATTTTATAGAACGATATATGTCAATTTATTGTGCCATGTACTATGATTTAGTATGTGACGCCCCCAAAATAGGTATACAACACCCATTCTGAGTCGCCAAAATACATGGTATAGAAAGCAAACTACAACTTCAATAATACAAGTGTCGTATGAAATACGACAATACATACTGTGAGTTTAAATACAAATATTGTCTTCTAGACAATATTCACATGCAAATAAGTCCTCATTACAATTATTCAAACACTATTTTACAGAAATAGTGAGGACAACTACAACATCATCCTAGAATCATCACTCCATACCCCGACTCGATCCCGCTATGTTCTCACCTCCTGAGAAGAAAAATGGAACAAAAAGGAAAGGGTGAGCTCAACTAGCCCAGTAAAGAATATTATGACTAAGATAATATACAACAAATTATCGTTAGTCTTCAACAGGGAAAAATCTGATAGAATACAATAGACAACAAATTTTAGATCAATAAATGCAGCGGAAACAGCAATCCATTAGAAGAGTCATGTAGAGGATGAATTCTACTGTCTTCTAATATTTAAGAGTCCATCATCAATATTTTATCCCTGTAACAACAATCAATATACATCTTTAATCATCTTTACACTACAGGCCAAAGATATTCATTTATATCACCAGTTGGTCATGTTCATCTCAACACCTGTTCATCTTTGCACTACGGGCCAAAGAGATTCATCAGTTTAATCATTCATCTTTGCACTACAGGCCAAAGATATTCATCAAGTATCATTATTTAGGACTGAGGATGATGAAAAACATTTTTAAGAATGAATCCAGTGAAATAGAAGGACAAATATTAGGGATTCGTATAACAGTTTATCCAAGATCAATAATACTTCATAACAACCGATTTTGAAGCAGAACTCAAAAATAACGATCAAAACATGGATACAATCAAAGATAGTAGCCAAAATAGACATCTTGGACAAAAAGGAAAATTTTCATTTTTCGGTGAATAGTGCCGTATTCGTGAATAGTGCCGTATACGTGAATAGTGCCGTATACGTGAATAGTAACTCCGACACCAAAAGATAGAAATTTCACAAAAAACATCTTCACGCTTCGTGAATAGTACTTGTGAATAGTAACTCGTGAATAGTAACTCATGAATAGTAACTCGTGAATAGTAACTCGTGAATAGTAACCCCGACATGAAAAAGTTCCAAATTTGATAAAAAGTTCCAACCAATATTTCAGCATAATGATATTGAAGAAATAATATCATTTTAGAAGAAAATAACATCCCTTACCTCAAAGAAACAGTACTTCGGAAGGAAAGGTCGGAAGTGATGCTGAATGAAAACTTCTATGAACAGCAACTCTCAAAGTATCAAAATACTCACAAAATACACTCAATAATATAGAGAGAGGGAGAAAACTTTGTTTCTGGTGTGATTTTCAATTCTAACTTAGCCCTCTATTTATAGGAAAATTTTAGCCCGCCGAAGCAGACTTGACCTGCTACCTGATGGCTTTACCTGCTACTATTGCCACCTACCACATTTGAAATAAAAATTCAGCACATTTTTCACCAACCACAAGTGGGGCCCACTCAATTCTAGAATTTTCCACCAAAATCATTTATAACCCTAATTTCTGAAGCAGACTCCTCTTAAAATTCATAACAAATCATTTGTTCATTTTTAACGGTTCAAAATTTGTAGACATATACCTAACTTATATATGTATAACATATCCAAAAATCATAACGATCCAACGGTCGGATTAAAAATTATAATTTTCGCAAAAGAGCTTTAAGAACACCGAAATCCGACAAAATACTGATAAAACACCTCAGCGTTAATTCCTTCCACATAAAATAAATAAATTCATCATTTATATCAAATAAATATTTCATTATCATATAAATCAATAATTAATTATTCACAAATAATATTACAGAATCACAATTATGACAACCAGGCCGTTCCCAGGAAAGAGGGGGCTTTCCAATAAGGATTTCTCCTTACTGGCGCGCAATTAGGTGACCAAACCTCTCCTTAGACAGAACTTTCTAGACATTGCCAATAATGTTATCCGATAATATTATTCAAATAATATGGATTATTGATCTGATAATGGAAAATACTATGCAATGACAATTATTGAAACAATAATAATATAAATATCAACGCAGCAATTATTGAATCAATAAAGTAATGAACAGTAACTCCTGTAGCAATTATTGAGTAGTGCCTTCTTACGTAAGGATCAATAATTCAAAATACTGTGCAATACCGTGTGCCACTGTAAACAACGCGTATTACTGTATTTTAACCACCAGGTAACCCAACAGTGTTAACGGTAACAATTTACGCCGTTATTTATAAAACTCAATCTTTGTCGTTTTCTTTCTTCCAACCGTTTTCTGTTATGGGGCCCACAAATGACTGCGCCGTCGTACGAATATTCCCCGACAGCAAGAATATTCCACGACCAAACGAATATTCCCCGACAAAAATGAATATTTTAATAACCACTTGTTTATTTTGTAAAAATTTCACATTTCACCCATAACCAAAGCATTATATCAATTTAACCCTTATTAATTTAGAATAATGAATAAAGGAAAATTTAATTTTATTTAATAATAAGTTGGGGTCTTACAACCTCCCCTCCTTATGAAATTTCGTCCTCGAAATTGACGTACGTACCTGTTGTTTCGAACAGATGAGGGTACCTCGCTTTCATTTCCGATTCCAACTCCCAGGTCATTTCTTCAATAGCATGGTTTCTCCACAAAACTTTTACTTGTGGTATAACCTTGGTGCGTAGGATATGCTCTTTCCTATCCAAGATCTTAACAGGTATCTCCTCGTATGTTAAATCTTCGGCTATCTTGTCTGGTTCTAACTCAATAATATGGTTTGGGTCTTTCACATATTTACGAAGCATAGATATGTGAAATACATTGTGAACACGAGACATACTTGGAGGTAACGCGAGTCTATAGGCCACATTTCCTATTCGGTCAAGAATCTCAAATGGACCAACAAATCTTGGATTGAGCTTTCCTCTCTTCTCAAATCTTGTAACTCCCTTCCATGGAGCAACACGTAACAATACATGATCTCCAATATTAAACTCCACGTCCTTTCTATGAAGATCAGCATAACTCTTTTGTCGATCTTGTGAAGTTTTAATACGTTGTCGAATCATTTGGATCTTTTCTGTAGTCATGCGTACTAAATCTGGTCCCAACAACGTTGCTTCTCCCACCTCGTCCCAGCATACTGGAGAACGACACTTTCTTCCATACAATGCCTCAAATGGAGCCATGCCTATACTTGCTTGATAACTATTGTTGTAGGAGAATTCCACTAGTGGCAAGTACTTATCCCAACTTCCTTTGAAATCTAGGACACAGAGTCTTAATAGATCTTCAAGGGTTTGAATAGTCCTCTCTGATTGTCCGTCCGTTTGAGGATGGTATGCTGAACTAAATCGTAAATCCGTGCCCATAGCTTTCTGCAAGCTAACCCAAAATCTTGAAGTGAATCTTGGGTCACGATCTGAAACTATGGATACTGGCATGCCATGCAACCGCACAATCTCATTCACGTACATACTAGCAAGACGTTCAAGGGAATAAGTCTCACGTATCGGCAAGAAATGGGCAGACTTGGTTAATCTATCAACAATAACCCAAATCGCATCTATACCTTGAGAAACTTTGGGAAGACCTGTAACGAAATCCATTGTAATGTGTTCCCACTTCCATTCCGGAATCTCAAGTGGTTGCAATGGACCCTTTGGCACTTGATGCTCCGCCTTTACGCGTTGACATGTTAAACACCTCGAGATAAACTCCGCGATCTCTCTCTTCATATTATTCCACCAAAATGTATGTCGAATATCATGATACATTTTGGTACTCCCAGGATGGATTGCAAACGGGGTATTGTGTGCCTCCATCATGATTCTATGCTTCAAGTCAGAATCGTTCGGAACGCAAAGTCGAGAGTTGAATCGAAGTATTCCTTCTTTATCGATTCTTGCTTCTGGAATAGCACCTTCTTGTACTTTCTTCTTCATTTGCATCAGCCCCAGGTCCGTAGCTTGAGCAGCTTTAACTTTATCGATTAAAGTCAGTTCTACTCGTATATTCGCCATCATCACGTGGGTCCCTGGAGTCTTTAGTTCTACCTCCATCCTTTGCAAGTCATATAAAATGGGCCTTTGCGTTGACAATATCGCACTCGTATTTGCATATGATCTTCTACTCAATGCGTCAGCTACTACGTTCGCTTTTCCAGGATGATATTGAATAGTGTGATCGTAATCTTTTAACAGTTCAAGCCAACGTCGTTGCCGCATATTGAGTTCTTTTTGGGTGAAGAAATATTTGAGGCTTTTATGGTCCGTATAAATCTCCACTTTCTCTCCATACAAGTAGTGTCTCCATATCTTCAACGCAAATACGACTGCTGCCAACTCCAGATCATGAGTAGGATAATTCCTCTCATATTCTTTGAGTTGTCGTGAGGCATAGGCTATGACTTTCCCATGTTGCATGAGAACACATCCTAACCCCTTGCCAGAAGCATCGCTGTAGATAACAAATCCATCCGAACCAGATGGTATTGTCAGAACAGGTGCCGAAATGAGTCTCCTCTTAAGCTCTTGGAAACTCTTCTCACATTCCTCGCTCCATATGAATTTTGTATCTTTCCGAGTCAGCTGAGTTAACGGAGTAGCGATTCGAGAAAATCCTTCCACGAATCTCCGATAATAACCAGCTAAGCCCAGAAAGCTACGCACTTCGGTCACCGACTTTGGCTGCTCCCAACTTTGTATTGCTTCAATCTTCGCCGGGTCAACAGATACTCCATGTTTTGACACCACGTGCCCAAGGAATGCTACTTCCTCAAGCCAGAACTCGCATTTCTTCAGCTTGGCATAAAGCTTGTGTTCACGAAGTCTTTGTAGTACCAGCTTCAAATGGTGCTCATGATCTTCATGGCTTTTGGAATAGATGAGGATGTCATCAATAAAGACAACAACGAACTGATCCAAATATTCCTTGAATACACGGTTCATCATATCCATGAAAGCAGCAGGAGCATTAGTCAATCCAAAAGACATGACTAAGAATTCATAATGCCCGTATCGAGTCCTGAATGCCGTCTTTGGAATATCCTCAGTTTTAATCTTCAGCTGATGATATCCAGAACGAAGATCGATCTTTGAAAAGAATTGTGCTCCTTGTAACTGGTCGAACAGGTCATCAATGCGAGGTAGCGGATACCTATTCTTGATGGTGACATGGTTTAATTCTCGGTAGTCAATACAAAGTCGCATACTCCCGTCTTTCTTCTTTACGAATAAAACAGGAGCACCCCAAGGAGATGTACTAGGACGAATGAAACCGATGTCTAATAATTCCTGTAGTTGGACTTTTAACTCCTGAAGTTCAATAGGAGCCATTCGATATGGGGTTTTAGAAATGGGCTTTGTACCCGGTTCAAGGTCAATAAAGAATTCAACATCACGTTCTGGGGGTAGACCGGGAAGCTCTTCAGGAAATACATCAGGGAATTCTCTAACCACAGAAATATTATTCAAATCTGACTTGTCTTTATTCAAATCCATAACATGGGCTAAGAAAGCTTGACATCCGTTTTTCAATAAACGAATAGCTTTGTGGCTTGATATGACAGTGACTGATTTTAGTGGTTTAGTGGTTTGAATTCGTATGACAGGTTGGTTAGGAATATGAAAACTAACAACCTTACGAAAACAATCAATTTTGGCATGATGAGTGGTTAACCAATCAATTCCTAAAATCACATCAAAAGCAAGTATCTTTAAAGAGATAAGATCAACAGGTAATGTGATAGTGCCAACTTGGATCATGCAAGATTTATAAACTGTAGATGTAACGAAGGTTTCACCCAACGGAGTTTCAACAGATAAATCAAAATCTAATTTCTCCGGAGTCAAGTTTAAACGTTGAGCACAAGTAGGAGAGATAAAAGAATGGGTAGAACCGGTATCTAGTAAGGTATAAACTTCGCAAGAATTCAAGATTAGCTTACCCGTGATCACTTCGTTTGGGTTCCTCACGTTTTGGCCAGTCACGACAAACGCTCTTCCAGGAACCGCTGATTTCGACTTATCCGGGACAGCCCTTGGAATCACCACTCCCGCTGAACTTGGTTTCGCTATAGTACAATCTCGAGCGATGTGGCCTTCCTTCCCACAGTTGTAACATACCTTGGATTGTTGTGGACAGTTTGGGCTGATATGTCCCTCCTTCCCGCATTTGTAACATCTAACTGGCGGTCGTTCTCCTCCCCTAAAATTTGTTGTTGGTGTTGGTGCTGCTGCTGATGTCTTCCCGTCGTTGTTGAATCTCCTCTTTCTGAAATTTCCACTTGAGTCACCTCTCCTATTATCATGTCCACGATTACCACCTGAGTGGTTACCACCTTTGTCCGTATTCTTTCCTCCTCGCTGGTTATCATCGTTCTGATGACTACCCTGGTTGTGGTCCCTCGGTTGAGTATACTCACCATCTCGCTCTAACAACTGAGCCCTGTTTACAACATCTGAATATAAAGAAAATTTATGAGATATAAGGTATTGGCGAATCTCGGGTTTTAAACCTCTCAGAAACATTCGCGTCATGCGTTCCTCATTCTCCACCAAATGAGGTGCAAACCTGGACAACTCTGCGAACTTTGCCTCGTATTGAGACACCGTCATGTTGTTCTGTTCGAGTCTAATAAACTCTACCTCCTTCATATGACGAATACTTTCTGGAAAGTACTTGTCATTAAACAGTTTCTGAAATCTTTCCCATGACATGTTGAGTGCATCTGGCTGGGTACGCTTCACAGATTCCCACCAGTAATCTGCTTCACCACGAAACATAAAGGTGGCAAATGGAACCTTCTGTTCCTCCGTGCATCCCAAGACATCGAATATCTTGGTAATTTGCTTGACCCACGTTTCTGCCATGATCGGATCCGGCTTTCCCTTAAATTCTGGTGGTCCCAACTCCTTGAACTGCTTGGCTGTGACAGACCGCGCATTGCCATCATTTCCACCCGTATTTTGTACACGAGTCTCCCTTGTCTGATTTTGCATGAACTGCAAAAAGCTCCTAAACATTCCATCGTTCATCGTTTGTTCGGTAGTGTTGTTTACAGGAGGAATATTGCCTTCCTGTTGCCCGTTCTCCTGGTTTGCGACTAAAGGTTGTTCCATCGTCTCATAAACTCCATTGTTAACGTTCTCAGCAGCCATTCTTAAATACTGCCATAAAACAAGGGTTAATTAAACAAATTAACATGTCACATAATATTCCTATATTATGACCGACCATCAAATAAGCTTAGGTAGGACACACTAGCGAAGGATTTACTCGTCTCTCCCCTCCTAGTTCTATTCCCCGATCTCCGCCAGAGATCATATCCCTAAGCTCTGATACCAACTGTGACGCCCCCAAAATAGGTATACAACACCCATTCTGAGTCGCCAAAATACATGGTATAGAAAGCAAACTACAACTTCAATAATACAAGTGTCGTATGAAATACGACAATACATACTGTGAGTTTAAATACAAATATTGTCTTCTAGACAATATTCACATGCAAATAAGTCCTCATTACAATTATTCAAACACTATTTTACAGAAATAGTGAGGACAACTACAACATCATCCTAGAATCATCACTCCATACCCCGACTCGATCCCGCTATGTTCTCACCTCCTGAGAAGAAAAGTGGAACAAAAAGGAAAGGGTGAGCTCAACTAGCCCAGTAAAGAATATTATGACTAAGATAATATACAACAAATTATCGTTAGTCTTCAACAGGGAAAAATCTGATAGAATACAATAGACAACAAATTTTAGATCAATAAATGCAGCGGAAACAGCAATCCATTAGAAGAGTCATGTAGAGGATGAATTCTACTGTCTTCTAATATTTAAGAGTCCATCATCAATATTTTATCCCTGTAACAACAATCAATATACATCTTTAATCATCTTTGCACTACAGGCCAAAGATATTCATTTATATCACCAGTTGGTCATGTTCATCTCAACACCTGTTCATCTTTGCACTACGGGCCAAAGAGATTCATCAGTTTAATCATTCATCTTTGCACTACAGGCCAAAGATATTCATCAAGTATCATTATTTAGGACTGAGGATGATGAAAAACATTTTTAAGAATGAATCCAGTGAAATAGAAGGACAAATATTAGGGATTCGTATAACAGTTTATCCAAGATCAATAATACTTCATAACAACCGATTTTGAAGCAGAACTCAAAAATAACGATCAAAACATGGATACAATCAAAGATAGTAGCCAAAATAGACATCTTGGACAAAAAGGAAAATTTTCATTTTTCGGTGAATAGTGCCGTATTCGTGAATAGTGCCGTATACGTGAATAGTGCCGTATACGTGAATAGTAACTCCGACACCAAAAGATAGAAATTTCACAAAAAACATCTTCACGCTTCGTGAATAGTACTCGTGAATAGTAACTCGTGAATAGTAACTCATGAATAGTAACTCGTGAATAGTAACCCCGACATGAAAAAGTTCCAAATTTGATAAAAAGTTCCAACCAATATTTCAGCATAATGATATTGAAGAAATAATATCATTTTAGAAGAAAATAACATCCCTTACCTCAAAGAAACAGTACTTCGGAAGGAAAGGTCGGAAGTGATGCTGAATGAAAACTTCTATGAACAGCAACTCTCAAAGTATCAAAATACTCACAAAATACACTCAATAATATAGAGAGAGGGAGAAAACTTTGTTTCTGGTGTGATTTTCAATTCTAACTTAGCCCTCTATTTATAGGAAAATTTTAGCCCGCCGAAGCAGACTTGACCTGCTACTTGATGGCTTTACCTGCTACTATTGCCACCTACCACATTTGAAATAAAAATTCAGCACATTTTTCACCAACCACAAGTGGGGCCCACTCAATTCTAGAATTTTCCACCAAAATCATTTATAACCCTAATTTCTGAAGCAGACTCCTCTTAAAATTCATAACAAATCATTTGTTCATTTTTAACGGTTCAAAATTTGTAGACATATACCTAACTTATATATGTATAACATATCCAAAAATCATAACGATCCAACGGTCGGATTAAAAATTATAATTTTCGCAAAAGAGCTTTAAGAACACCGAAATCCGACAAAATACTGATAAAACACCTCAGCGTTAATTCCTTCCACATAAAATAAATAAATCCATCATTTATATCAAATAAATATTTCATTATCATATAAATCAATAATTAATTATTCACAAATAATATTACAGAATCACAATTATGACAACCAGGCCGTTCCCAGGAAAGAGGGGGCTTTCCAATAAGGATTTCTCCTTACTGGCGCGCAATTAGGTGACCAAACCTCTCCTTAGACAGAACTTTCTAGACATTGCCAATAATGTTATCCGATAATATTATTCAAATAATATGGATTATTGATCTGATAATGGAAAATACTATGCAATGACAATTATTGAAACAATAATAATATAAATATCAACGCAGCAATTATTGAATCAATAAAGTAATGAACAGTAACTCCTGTAGCAATTATTGAGTAGTGCCTTCTTACGTAAGGATCAATAATTCAAAATACTGTGCAATACCGTGTGCCACTGTAAATAACGCGTATTACTGTATTTTAACCACCAGGTAACCCAACAGTGTTAACGGTAACAATTTACGCCGTTATTTATAAAACTCAATCTTTGTCGTTTTCTTTCTTCCAACCGTTTTCTGTTATGGGGCCCACAAATGACTGCGCCGTCGTACGAATATTCCCCGACAGCAAGAATATTCCACGACCAAACGAATATTCCCCGACAAAAATGAATATTTTAATAACCACTTGTTTATTTTGTAAAAATTTCACATTTCACCCATAACCAAAGCATTATATCAATTTAACCCTTATTAATTTAGAATAATGAATAAAGGAAAATTTAATTTTATTTAATAATAAGTTGGGGTCTTACATAGTATATATAAATAGATAATAGATTATAAGTTACCATCATATATGTTTTTTAGTTTTAAAAGGTAACTAAATTTTAATAACTAATGTATAGGTGATGTATTTTTTAACATTAATTAACTAAAGACCTCTTATGTGGAAAAAATTGGTGACTAAAGTTTTAAGCATTAATTTATTTTGTAACATATGCTTTGCTGTTTAATATATATATATATATATATATATATATATATATATATATATATAGTTATTTGGGAATAAAATTGTTGTAGAATAATAAATTACGATTATTTCTTCTAGTTTTAAAACTAACTAATTTTTAATTGCTAATATATAACTCATGATTATTTTTTAACATTAATTAACTACATGTCTCTTATATGAAATATTAAAATTGATAACTAAAGTTAAATTATTAATATATTTTGTAATATTAATTATATGTAATCGTAATATTTTTTTTCTATATTTTTAATATTTAGTTATTTAGAGTCCAAAATTGAGTAAAGTAAAATCCTAAACATGTTTTTAAAGTAAAAATTTATTATATGACTAAGTAATGAACATACTCTTGTACAGAATAAAATTATTGCATTAAAGTTTTATTATCATAAAAAGAATTTTGGTTCACAACTTAAGCTTACTAATTACAAACAATTAATTTAATTATATTACTATTTTATTTATCTTAAATTTAATTATTTAATAAAAATATTATTTTTACATGATATTGTTCTATAGAATTGAAGGTGATATTGTTATTTATTTAAAGTCTTTTTCACATTTGGAGTTTATTTTATTTTTTTACTAGAAGAAGAAAAACTTTGCCCTTTATTTAATTTTTTTTTTCAAGTTCTAATAAAACCAGTAGTAAAAATTAATATATTTGACTATTTACTTGCCTTTGAATATATTAGAGACCACCGCCAACCATCTCATCTTCTTTCCCCTTTCGGTGTCCTTCTGCAACCCTTGCTTTCTCTCTTTCACTCCATTTCAGATCATCATATTCAATACATTTCAATTTAATTAAAGGTTTGTACTTTCGTCCACTTCTAAACTTCAATTACTCAATATTAATCTTCAATTTCTCATTTCAGTTACTGTTTTTTGTATGTATATTTATGTGTGTATGTATATGTGTATATGTGTATATATGTTCTAATACGTATATATTGAATCGATTTATGTAGTTATTGAATTTCATTGCAATGTCCGGTGGATCAGTCGTGGCCGAGAGTACCTTATCCTGTGCTCAATGTGGCAATCCTGCAAATCTTCAGTATGTAACCATATATATATATGTTGTGTATATTTAAATTACCTTGATGATGTTCTGGTGAGGATAAAAGACTGATTTTTTATTTTTATTTTTATTTCTCAAGTTACCTATATTAATAATGTTGCAATAGTGATAACTGATGTATAAAAATTTTAACACTCCAGCTAAAAAAATTCATAGGAACTGAACATAAAAAAGAATGCATTTAGGTACTCGATTGTAAGTGAGTTGGGAAATGGGAAGCTTTTTGTTATAAACTCAAAAAATGCGCACCACTGCCAATATATGAATTCTAATTTATTTAACTTGGTTATTTCTACTTGTAGGTTCATTGCTTGTATTAGGTATCATAGTTGTGGTATATATCTTTGTTTCCTTATTAGTACTATAATTATTGCTTACGTTTTCTTTTCCTCCATTTGCAGGTGTCCCAAATGTGTGGAATTAAAGCTTCCTTCTGAAGGTGCTGCCTTCTGGTTTGTAGCCATGTCCTGTAATTTAATTTACTACTTTACCACTTTACTTTTAGAATGGCCATAAAAGTTTTGGTTATGAGATTTTGCCCACAGAAATCAGTCTTGATTGCTTTTTTCTAATTATCAATCTGTTATTGACCACAGGATATGGTGTTTGCCTTATACTCAATTTTTTAACGTTTGAAAATTTTGAATATTTATTTCTAATTACATTTGAATGAAGAGTGGCTTGTGGAATGAAAATTGCTAAGGAGCTCAATTACTATAATGTAGAGGTATTGTAAAGAAAAATTTAGCTAGGAGAGGGAGCTTCCAACTAAAATATGATGTTGCAATTTGATTTGTTGATTCAAACCTATAGAACTTGAATCTGTCCTTAATTTTGATTTGTTGATTTTCGTTCCTGATACTTTTCTTTTCCATGACTATAATTGTGTGTTTGTATTAATGAATTTTCATCTCTTAGTAGCACTCAAGACTGTTTTAAGGCATCCTGGAGTTCTCATAAATCCATTCACTTGAAGGCAAAGCTGTCCTCGCTTGGATCCACTACTGCAGGTGAACAAAATTCAGCCACACCAAATGATGATTGGCTATACTGTGTGAGAAAAGGACAGTCTCGAACACCAAAGCTTCCCAACTTTGATTGGACAGGGTATTTCTTATGAACTTTAATGAACTTTTTATTGCTCTTAATGATATATGGTTCTTGAAAATCTTTGTGTAGAATAGAAATTGAGAACTTCTTTTCCTTTATTGAATCTTAATTATCTTTATGAGGCTATTGGTTATTGATTAGAAATTATTTCTGAAGAAACTGAATAGTTTTAATATTATTGAATGAATATTTTCTATTACATAGGTTGATATACACACACACACACACAAGTATCATGCGATATCTTTTAACACTCCCCCTCAAGTTGGTGTATAGATGTCTCGCATACCCAAATTGAAACATAATGGATGAAACAATTACTACTAAGACCCTTAGTCAAAATATTAGTAAGTTGATGTTCTGTTTGGACGAAAGGTAAGCAAATAAGACCATTGGTTAACTTTTCTTTGATGAAGTGTGTTAATCTCAATGTGCTTTGTTCTATCGTGTTGTACTGGGTCGTTTGCAATACTAATGGCTACCTTATTATCACATAATAACTGCATAGGTATTTTAGTTGTAACACTCAAATCCTCTAGTAAGGTTCGAAGCCACATTAGTTCACATATTCGGTATACCCAACGTGATAGCTCGATATTCAGCCTCTGCACTTGATCTTGCCACCATAAACTGTTTCTTACTGCGCCAAGTAACAAGATTTCCTCCAACAAATGAACAATAAGCTGACGTAGAACGACGATCCTCTATAGAGTCAGCCCAATCTGAGTCGGAAAAAGCTTCAACTCTCACATGACCATGTGCTGCGATCAATAAACCTTTTTTAGGAGCAGACTTGAGATACCTCAAAATTTTGTAAACAATTTCCATATGTTGAGGGTCATGCATATACTGATTCACTATCCCCGCAACATAAGATATATCAGGTCTAGTGTGAGGTATATCAATCGTCCCACCAAATGTTGGTATCTTTCTCTATCGACTATAGGTCCTGTGCTACCCACTAGATGATGATTAACTTTAATAGGGGAATTAACAGGTTTACATCCCAACATGCTAATTTCTATTAAAAGATCAAAACATATTTCCTTCGAGATAGAAAAATCCCACTGGAAGATCTTGCAACTTCAATACCAAGGAAATATTTTAAAGGACCAATATTGCTAATTTCAAACTCTTTAGCTAGATTCGCTTTAAGATTAACTATCTCTTCTCTATGATCCCCTGTCACCACAATATCATCAACATAAACGATAAGAATGGTAGTCTTACCTTTTATCTGTTCGACAAATAGAGTATGATCTGCTCGACTCTGCTTGTACCCAAATCTTATCATTGCCTTGTGGAATCTTCCAAACCAAGCTCTGGGAGACTGTTTCAAACCATATAAAGCCTTTCGCAGTTTACACACCTTACCCTTGGTGGCAAATGAAGCAAAATCAGGGGGTATTTTCATGTATACTTCCTCCTCCAAGTCGCCATGAAGGAACGCATTTTTCACATCTAATTGCTGAATATCCCAGCCAGAATTTGCTGCTCATAAGATTATGGTACAAACAAAATTCATTTTTGTCACAGGAGCAAATGTCTCCTGGTAATCAATTCCATCAGTTTGAGTGTACCCTTTTGCAATTAGCCTGACTTTGAGTCGTTCAACTGTCCCATCTGACTTTTGTTTGAATGTATATACCCATTTGCAAACAACTGATTTTTTCCCGTAAGGAAGAGAAACTAGTTGCCATGTATCATTTTTTTTAGGGCATTCATCTCCTTTATCATAGCCTGTTTCCAATTCTCATCACTAATTGCTTCTTTCCATCCCCGAGGTACAGATATTGAAGACAAGGAAGAAACAAAAAAGTGATAGGATGCAAATAATTTATCATAGGTTAAGAAATTATAGATAAGATGTTGAGTATAAGCTCTAATCCCTTTCCCAAGAGCAATATGAATGTCAGTGTCATCAGAAGAACAAGTAGGATTAGGATTCTCACCATTAGCATTATCAAGACTAGGTTCTGAGCAGGGTTGGAGAAGTGGTGCAGAAATAGAGTCCTTAGGCTTGCCTCTTCGACCATAGATTCTCAACTCAGGCTTATTATGTAACCCAACCTGTGTAGAATTATCAGAAACAACAGGAACATGAGAGGGTGTAACAGGAGAAAAAGGTATAATAGAACTTGTAATGTCAGCCTCAGGAGGAAGCTTCTCCTCATCAATAACATCCTCCCCCTGAGGAGAAGGTGAAGAAGAATAGAAAGTTTTCAATTCTCAAAAAGTTACATCCCGAGTGACAAATACTGTGTTATAAGGAGGATGATAACATTTATAACCTTTTTGGGTTGGAGAATAACCAATGAAAACACACAGAAGAGACTTGGGTTCTAATTTTTCCCGAGTGAGAGATTTATCATGAACATATCACAATCAAAAACTCGAGGCGAAGGAGGACTTGTTGTGTGTGGGAGGAAAGAGATTGGACTTTTGTTCTCAAGAATTCTAGAAGGAAGTCTATTTATCAAAAATGCAGCAGTTAAAACAGCATCTCCCCATAGAAATTTAGGGGTGTTCATAGTGGACATAAGAGTGCGGGCTACCTCTAGTAAGTGGCGATTCTTTCTTTCTGCTACTCCATTTTGTTCTGGAGTTTTGACACGAGGTTTGAAGAATAATGCCACGCTGAGAGAGATAAGAGGCAAAATTATTATTATTGCTATATTTACGACCATTATCACTATGAAGAATTTTGACTTTTGCTTCAAATTGGGTTTGAATCATTTTATGAAATTTCTGGAAACAGTCAAACACCTCATTTTTGGAACGAAGAAGATAAATTCAAGTAACACGAGAATGACAATCAATAAAGCTAACAAACCATTTATAACTAGAACGAGAAACAACCCGAGAGGGTCCCCACACATCAATATGTATAATACCAAAGGACTCAGAATGTCGACTGTTAATAGCAGAATAAGTAGAACGTTTGTGTTTACCCAATTCACATAGTTCACACAAAAATTGAGTTTTGTTACATTGCTTAACTAAAGATGGAAATAAAGATTAATACAGAAAAAGAAGGATGTCCCAAACGTCGATGCCATTGATGGAGAGAGGTCAGATTGGAGTCAGAAGTAGAGTGAAGAGCCTGAGTAGGGAACATATTAGACGAGGGAACATCTAAATAATAGAGATCATTAACTGCACTACCATTGCCAATCTTCTGTCCCGTCACTAAGTCCTAAAAAACACAATAAGATGGGAAAAAGGTTATTGAGCAGTGTAAGGATTCAGAAAGACGCTGAACAAATAACAAATTTGCAAGTAAATGAGGGAATATGGAGAACATATGATAATGTTAATGAAAGAGTACAAACTACAGAGCCTCTCCCGAAGATAGAAGAGAGAAAACCATCAGTTTGGCGAACCTTATCTTTTCCAGATCAAGGCGAGTATGAAGTAAAAAAAGTGGATGATCCAGTCATATGCTCAGAAGCACCTGCGTCAATGATCCAACCAGGGCAACTGGACAAGTTGATGAAGCAGTAAAAGCACAAGAATGCATACCTGATTGAGCATAATGAGAAGTAGATTTGGAATAGAATTTTCGAAAAGCAGAGATTTCTTCAGGAGTGAATGTAGTAATAGTGTTTGAAGCACTGAATTCATCAACAAGAAGTGTTGTAGTTGTCGCATAGGCATGAGATCCACGTCCACGACTACTACTAAACCGTCCCCTCACCCTTTAGGACGTCCATGAAACTTAAAACAACGATCCCTGGTATGGTTCTTTCCCCCACAGTAACCACATTCACGGGATTCCTTCTCAACAGGAGACTGAGTAGTGGAGCCAAACTTAGGATACGAAGCAACCGTGGCTGATTGGTCAACATAATTTAGAACCATCACCCGACACCTACTTTCTTCTTGTTGGACCCTAGCATGAGCCTCTCGTAATGATGGAAAAGGTGTCTGACCAATCAGTTGTGCTCGAACTTGATCAAATTCTTTATTCAAACTTGCCAGTAAATCCACAACTCTATCTGCACTAACAAACTTTTGATAAGCAGTTGCATCTTCCAGACATTTGGCTGAAAAAATTCGGTAATGATCAAGCTCCTGCCAAAATCTTCTTCCCTTGACTTAACTCGTGAATTCTTTTACGAATATCATATGCCTTAGACATATCACTAGGAACAGAGAAAGTTTGAGAGATAGCCTCCCAAAGCTTATAGGCAGTGTCTAAGAACATGTAAATATTCCGCATAATAGGTTCCATGGAATTAAAAATCCACGTTTTTACCATGTATCAGATTTTCATTCCTCTTGGATTAGACCCGGTTTCTCAGGCATAGTGGTTGGTCCATTGATGAAGTGTTGCATACTATTGACCTCAGTTGACATGCGACATGTTTGAGACCATGCCAAATAGTTGGTTCCATCTAGTTTGAAGGGACTTAGAATCAATGCTGAGTTAAGAGTATGACTTCTAACAGCCTGTTGTTGTTCCATGTTATCCTTATGAATCCCACTTCTAACACCACTTTGTTCCGCCATATAACAGATAATAACACTATATATCCTAGGAGAATAAACCTTCCAAAAGGATATGAAAGAAAAGTGTATTGTGCTGTTAAGGAACGGGCTAACAAATTGTAGTATCACGGAAGTAAATAAGGAACCAAACGAAACAACCGAAGAGAGAAAAAAAATCGAAACCAACAGAAAGTATCAAGTTGCAGTATCACGTTGCCGACCAGACCAACTGAAGAAGATAAAGTCTGTAAACCTAAGCCAAACACTTCAATACCACTGTAGATAGCAAGAGGGGGAAGAGACGAACACTGTGGAAAAAGCCGAATCGTCAGACGATTGTCAGAGATGGCACACACTTCGGCTGACAGTGGCGTGTGGCGTCGGGCTGCTGAGCGTGGGGTGGCGCGTGGGAGCGTGTATGGCTGTGGGTCAGGGATTGAAACCTCCTGTGGTGGTCGACTGACTCTGAGTAATCCAATTATGGTTTCAATTCCTGCATACAAATTCGTTCAACTAGGTTTATAAGAAAAACTAAGAAAAGTAACGTGAAGAGCTTTTCTGATAAGGATCGTGCTCTGATACCATGAAGAAATTGAATAGTTTTAATATTATTAAATGAATATCTTCTATTACATAGGTTGTTATATATATATATATATATATATATATATATATATATATATATATATATATACACACACACACAAGTATCCTAAATCGATAATTCCTAAATTACAGTAATGTGTACACCCTGATTATGGAAACTATAATCATGCGATATCTTCTAACAATTTCCAAACTTCATGTTTTAGATATCGGATAGAGTATGCCTTGGAGCTAGAAAGCATTGACACGGTTAGACATGAGTTGGACTTGCCAACAAGATCTTTCTGTAAATGTTGGATAATATGAATACATAAGTACGCTCCCTCTATATTGGTCAAAAAAAAGAAAAGGTGTCACTTTTGAGTTATTATTCTGTTTCAATACAAGCCACTCTGTCAAAAGTCAGCCAAAAACTTTTTGATTAAAGTGGGGCTCATTGTGTTAGTATAGGTCCATGGTGTAAGGCAGGTACATTGGGTATGTGAAAAGGAACAATTGTGTCACTACAATGGCACCCATTGTGTAAGTAAAGCAATCATTGAAAGGTAAATTGTAATTTGGTTAATAAAAAATTTACTTCCTGAATTTGCTTGAAATAATCAAAATGACACTTTATGCAAAACGGAGGGACATGTTTAATAATAATCTCATTCCAATCGTATTATGATAATAAAATCCCAGAAAATTAAGTGGAATAACATCAACAATCCCTTTTCATTATCCATTGATGACTAAAGTCCCAAAACTGAAGATAACTTCTAACATAATATATAAATAGAAGTTTCACAATTCAACCATTCACTGAAGATTTTTTAAATTCAAAAAGCCATATTTAACAGGATTATTTCTTCTTTGAATTTTGTGGATTAAAAACTATATTGATTCGTATGAGTCACTGTTTTTCTTTTTACCTTGAAATTCCAAGTGCTTCAATACTTGTGCAGGACATTGAAGCCATATCCCATATCA
This sequence comes from Panax japonicus, assembly GCA_020205505.1. Lineage (NCBI taxonomy): Eukaryota > Viridiplantae > Streptophyta > Magnoliopsida > Apiales > Araliaceae > Panax > Panax japonicus. The sequence goes on along the minus strand of CM035106.1, from coordinate 3,982,619 downwards.
AAACCGCGTATAGTACCTTCTCGGATTGATCTACCTGACTGGGCAATTGATGTGAGTTGTTTAATTGAATATATAGTTTGTAGTTCATCTTTTTTATCATCTAACTTTGTTGTGTTGGTGGTTTCTCTTGGGAAAATGTTGACTTTTGTCTGTCATGTATTTGAAATCTCCTGTTACTGTTAATTTCATCATTCCTGAAATGTTGAACGTCAGTTGATTGCCCTATATGTCTTTCTTTGTCTTGCCCATTCATATTTTTGGTATCCGCAATGCCTCAGGCCCTAATGTCTTATCTGGTTTTCTTCAACTCTCATGCAACTCTATTCTGTAGGGAATCCCAAAAATTGAGCCTAATAGTGATCTCCAGCATGTTGTCGAGGTACTGTGATTCCAGATATTCTTCCACTTAGATATAAGTTGGACAATTTGTTCAATTGAAGATTTGTTTTTTGTTTTTTTCGAAATCTAATTGTTCATTACTTTCTCATTTCCAATATTCTGAAGATCAAAACTCCAGAACAAATCAAGAGAATGAGAGAAACTTGCCGAGTAAGTTATATTAAATTTTAGATATTGTGTTCATATGTAAAGCAAACTGTCTTGTTACATAATTTCATCACAAGTTGTGCCTTCATCTCATCCAGACTCTCTTTTGACGTGCATGGATTGATGTGCATTTTTACATGTGCATCTTGATAAAACAAAAACCAACATTTTGCAAGAGGAAAAAGACGTCACAAGTCAAGATCTCTGATTTCATTAATATCTACTTATATAATCTCCCCTCCAAAGTATAAACGGAAAGATAATTTATGAATATGAATGTTACATGCACTGTTAAGTGCTATTGGGCATGGAAGCTAGAGTGTGATTAATGGCATAATAAAAATATTGCTTGTGAAACTTCTTGCATTTTTATACATAGTAGCAAGTAGTTCATCCAAAGTCGAGCTAAGTTTGTGTAGGGAAGGGAAGATTCGAACAAGGGGAAAACACAAACTGACTACAAGCAAGAACAACACACCCACCGACTAACCCTACCCCCGGGAAATAATAGAATAAAATCGGAAAATTTTCAAATAGCAAGACACAAGTTCTTGATTTTTGAATTAGGAACGATCAACAAGATCTTGAAGTGCTGATCAGAAAAAAGAAAAAGAAAAGAAGACAAGATCTTGGAATAAATAGGCATTTTCCTTGTAGAGACAAGTGTTGTCAGCAGGTCAAGAAGGGAGAAAACTGCAACGTACCTCATCTTGTTTTTTTATTATAGATCTTGAAGTATTTTATTCATAAAACATGTTTCCTTCAGATTGCTAGAGAAGTTCTGGATGCAGCTGCTCGTGTCATTCGACCAGGCATCACTACTGACGAAATTGATGTCGTGGTTCATGAAGCAACAATTGCTGCTGGTACGGCGACTGTCAGTAAACCCTCAAATGAAATGTTTTTTGTTTATTGGAATATTTGATATATTCTAGTTGCAACTTGCAACCAATGGCCATAAAAATTTTATAATGTTATATCTGGCGGCATTGATCAATTAAGTGGATTTATGCAGTGTTCTAAAAGGCGGCCGCCTAGGCCCCTCCTAGGCGCTAGGCCCCCCTTGCCGCCTCGCCTAAGCCAAAAAATCCCTTTAGAAAATTAGGTGGGGCCTAAGCGGAGTTTTTTTTATTAATTTTAATAACTACCCAAACTAGATATTGATATATTTATTTTTCTAAAGATTTACTATATTCATAATGCATGTTGTAGAATATCAAATCACAACAAGAAGTGAACAAGACCAAGTCAAAATTGATAATTTTATTTTTAGTTGTAATTTTTTGAACTTGTAATAACTTCAAATTATATAAATGATGATACATTTCTAATATTTAGTTTAATTCAATATAATTCTTAAATTTATGTTTAGTTTCTTAAGTTTTAATATTGAATTGAATTCTTGAAATTTCAAATTTTATTATTTAATAGTAATCTTATTTATGAATAAAACTAATACGTTAAAGATATGTTTTATTATCTTTATTATAGATTGTTTTACTTTATATTATTGTTTTGTTTGGATAAATGTAAGATAAAATATTAAAATTGGCTTAAAATAAAAAATCTCACCTAGGCCGTCCGCCTCCCGCCTAGCGCCTTTTAGAACATTGGATTTATGATAGTATTGTGACTTTTACTTTTAAATCCTTTTAATTGCATTTATATCATAGACATCTAACTGCATTTATATCTTAGTTTTTCTTTACAGTCTTGTCACATAGTCTATACCATTTGCCATCTTATATTATATATAAATAATTCTCCTTTTAATTTTCTTTGGATTTTACCCTCTGCAGGAGGATATCCATCTCCATTAAATTATCATTTCTTCCCCAAGTCTTGCTGCACGTAGGTACTCTTTCTTTGTCTATATATATAATATATATGCATATATTATTGTATTCACTATGACTTGTAACGAAGGGCTATTATCATAGATCTTACTGTTCATTTGTACAGGTCAGTCAATGAAGTAATCTGCCATGGGATTCCTGATGCAAGGTATGTATTATATTCAACCCAGGGACACTGATCACTATTTCCAATTTTAGTTCCGATACAATATCACACAATTCTTAGGGAATTGACTGTTTGTTTCAAGAATGCTTCTGTGAATGTACGTTGAAAGAAAATACTCATCATTTTCTGTACCATGATTTTATGATCTCGCCGTATGACATTTATATATATGAGGGGGAAAAAAGCAACATTCTCAAAGATTTTGATAGCCTGAACTAAAGTATTTGAATCATTACAATGCTACTATAATAAATATGTCAACATCATCAACATCAACTGCATTGAAGGAAGCATAAGAACTGATCTTTTTGGCTTGACTAGTTGGGCTGAGATGACCGTCTTTTCTTCTTCTAGAATCATAGCCTTCTGCCCTTTTTTTTATAGGTGTTTTCTTTGTCTCTTTTTATTTTTTATGTGCATACCTTTGTTTACTCGGTCAAAAACGAAAATGATCGTTACAATTGCAAAAGTTGGGGCCCTATGCTCATGGTATCCAGAGGCATAAGGATAGGCTTTAACCAGAACTTCAAAGGGAACCTAATGCGGTAGCAATTAGTGTACTATAATTGCAAGCAAATTGGTTTTCGACTGTCTTAGATATGTAGTTTCTCTCTATTTGTGCAGTCACTTACCGTGGGACTGTGAGCTAGACTAGAGAGGTTGTGCAATTTCAGAATTTAAATTGCTGAATAACCTGGGGCACAGCTTTAGGACTGAATAAGAACCTAAATATGATTACAACAATCAGGAGAAGATTATAGAATCTATATTTGTCACTTGTCATCGTGCCACATAAAGCAATCACAACCTCAAAATTTTACACTTAGTTTCTATTGACATAAAGGTTGTATAATTCTATTAGGATGTTGTGTTCAGCAACTTGTATTAGGGTATGACCTTTACATGTTCTAACAAGAGTGTAGATTCTCTAAATATTCGATATACAGAACAATATATACAAAAACCACAGATTGAATTTCATGTCCACTACACTTGAGAAATTCCAAAATGCCTTCTTCATTTGAAACTCCATAAGATGTATTATAGAAAAAACAAGGAGCATATACCTGGTATCTGTTGTATAGAAAATTTCAAATGATTGCATTGATTAGTTTCATCAATCTCTAATTCCCGTCTACAAAATAATCCCATTGATTTTGAAGAAAGAGCAAAAAGGAATGATAAAATAAATTCTCTATATTTTTTTATGTCAACTCCTTTGATTTAGTTGTATTCATTTGAGCTCAAGTACGGGTGGATCCTGATTGAATATCTACATATTGTTTCAGGAAATTAGAGGATGGCGATATTGTAAATGTTGACGTGACTGTGTACTTTAAAGGAGTTCATGGTAAGAATCATATTATTTATGGTGTTAAATAGTTACTCTCGGTAGTTTCCTATGGGATTCTTTTATTTGTCTATTGGTTATTAGGTTATTAGCTGACTTATTACTAGGCCTGACAAAATATGGTTATGGGTTGATTTTGGTTTTCAAAATATGGTTATGGTTCCATTTAAGAACTAAAACCATATTAACCATTTTTAATATGGGTTGTGTGAGTTGGAACTATATGGTTATGGTTAAAAATTATATTAACCACTTTAAGATGTTTTGACTTTTAAATAGAATTTTTGGAAAATGAAATTGTGACCGTCACAATTAAATTAATTAAGTAATAATATGATATAAAAATTATTAATATAAATAATAAAATGCTTAAAAACTATAATAATAAAATTTTAAACAAGTAGTACAACATGATCGTCATATACTTATATTAATTATGTAAAATTATGTTTGGAATATTTTAATTATTGGTGATTTATTTGAATTAATTATTTAAATTTATTATACTTTCACCCTAATTGAGATTATATAAATTGATAATAAGGATAAAATAGTAAAATATTATATTCAAACCTATTATAAAAATTGATTATCAAACAATTCTTTTATATTTAATTAAATTCTGTTTGAAAACCTTAATAAATATTTGTATTTTATATAGAACCTCAATTTTAATAAACTCATTACACAATTTTATCAAATAGTAAATTTTTAATTATTTATTTGTTTAAGAATCTAAACATAGTCTAAAAATACATTATTTGTGTGGTTAGATAGAGGAATGGAAGGTGATACTGTAATGGTAAATAATTCCATCTCCTTAGACCTTAAGATGATATTCTCTAAAAAAAAAAGAAGAAAGTTGAATTGAGCTATTTATTTATTTAGGTAAGACGGGACTGCGTTGTTTTAATTTTTCAATGCTGAAGGCTTCTTGTGGTCATGTTGTGCCACGGCCATGAGTGTTGATTTTTTTATAAAAGTGCACACATTAATGCTTTGATGATTATGAGAATGGAATATGAGTTAAAAAATGGTTAACCGGTTAATTAACAATATTTGTTTTAAAAAATATGGGTCCAAACTTTAACCAACCTGAATAAATAAAAATGGTTAACCAACCCATTTGGTTCCAGTTAATATGTTTTGACCCAACAGTTAACTAATTATATTGCCAGGTCTACTTATTACTGAATTATGCAGGTGATCTGAATGAAACATTTTTCGTGGGTAATGTTGATGAGGCATCTCGACAGCTGGTTCAATGCACTTATGAGTGTTTGGAGAAAGCAATATCAATTGGTAGGTGCTGCTCTTGTACTCTCGGACAGGGTCTAGAATCTATACTGAAATTTAGAAACATTTATGTACAGTTTGCCACCCTCTTAGAACCCAACCACAACACTAGAAACGAAACCACCCATTATTCCCTCTCACCCTCTCCGTTAAAGGAAAATTCATCCAACTCAAAAAATACATAGTTTAGGGATAGCGTATCAACCAACTCTGATATTGACTTGTATAATTCACTTTTTGAATAGTTTATTGGTTAAATTTTAGTAGGCCTTGGTGGGACCAACTAAAAAATACATAGTTTATTTTTAAAAAGAAAATGATGAAAGCTGAGGTTTTTTGAACCAAAACACCTGATGGTTTATGGTTACACATATCATGAGCTGCTATTCTTTCAGTTCTTGTGATATGCTATCCCTCCAATATCACAACCTCACTTGGTGATTGAGGCATTAAATAAAACCCATATACTTTGACATACATTTGAATTTTCGTAACAGAAATAAATGAATAAGTAAAAATGTATTATAATCCATCCTTTCGGCAAGTTAGAATATTGATTAAGGCAACTTTTTCCTTAGAAGCAGGTTTCTTGAACAACAAAGTCTTGTTATTTACGCCGTTTTGAATCCTTGAAATTTATGATTGGCCATTAGGATTCTTTTTCCACAAAATGAAGCAATTTGTTGTTGACCTGTATATGATTTATTGAGACTTTGAAATAGCAAACCGGGTATGTTACTTTTGTTAGTTGATGTATTTAAAGTCTACTTCTTCCTTGTTTGATTTCTTAAGTAAGGCCTTCAACATTTTTCGTATTACTGATTCTTAGATCTGCTCTGTTCCAGTTAAACCTGGTCTACGATTTCGAGAAATTGGAGAAGTTATTAATCGCCATGCTTTAATGTCAGGGTTCTCAGTGGTAACATACAAAGCTCCACTTCTGTCTGTCTGTTTGTATCTCTCTCTCTCTCTCTCTTAGCTGTTCAACTTTGTAACATTGTTTTATTTTCTTGTAACAATAGGTAAAATCATATTGTGGCCATGGTATTGGCGAGCTCTTCCATTGTGCACCAAATATTCCTCACTATGCAAGTATCCTTGATAAGCGTTTGCGAGTCCCAATATACTTTCTAATTTGAAATTTTTTCTGTTTATTTTTGTCAATTCAGAGTATACTAACCAAAATATCTTTCTACCGTGACATTTCAAATTCAATCTTTCTCGCCAATTGGTTATTTTTCATTGGTCGTCTCTGTAATGACGGATGACCTTAACTTAAGCAGGAAATAAAACAGTGGGTGTAATGAAGGCTGGGCAGACCTTTACCATCGAACCTATGATCAACGCTGGTAACGTTTACGAGCTTTATTGAATGAACCTATCTGTATAGTAATGTATTCTGTTATTTACAATTTAACTAATTTCCGGTTATAGGTGTTTGGCGTGATCGGATGTGGCCTGATGGCTGGACTGCTGTTACTGCAGATGGCAAACGCAGTGCTCAGTTTGAACACACTCTTCTGGTAACAATGCATTTCTTAATTGACTAAAATGCAAAACAGGCCCCTAGTTTGTGCCCGTGTGATGTTTTCATTCTTGAGTTTAGCTAATTAGCAATCTCCTCCCTCTAGTTACAATTTAGGGTTTAGGGTTTACCTATACCCTAATTGTACCTTGAGGGAGAGTTTTGGTTGATACCTAAACTCATGGACGGAAATGTTACGAGAGCTTTTCATTTTAGTCTAATTATTTGTGCATAGAATTGGGGGATTAGGTACTTGTCGACAATGTCCTCTTGTCCCGTTTTGCATATGATAACATTTCTCGAAGATTTGGTTATTATGTTTGTAGCACACATCAATAGTTGAATGCAGTATAAAGGGTAGTTGGCCCTCCTAATCCTTCACTTTATTATCCTCACTTTTGCTTGCTGTTATATGCTTGTTTCCCTAGCTTTGCTCTACAACATATCGAAATGGGATCAAATTAATTACAAATATAGATTCATTGATATTAGAGTGGAACATTTAAGTTCAGTCTTCTTATCAACTTTTTTAGCTCTCCTTCAATCAACTTCTTTTACAGTGTAGCGTATTAGCTTTTTCTTGACCTTGTTAAAAATGGTAGTGAAATTGTATCATAATCCATATGAATATCTACTCCATACTGTCAAAAAATTTAGTGTATTTAAGATTCTTGATATGTCAACGCACTATATTCCATTGTTCTTACTGGTGTAGGTGACGGAGACCGGAGTGGAAGTTCTAACAGCACGCCTGCCCACTTCACCCAACATGTTTCCCTGGCTAAAGTCATAGGTTGCCTTACCATTATTTTGGAGTCAAAATGGACTAGTAAGATTCCAGCATAATGATACAAATAATGGTGTAATTCATTGAGGGCTGATTTATATACTCATTTGTTGGATTAGATTGTGGTGTATTTGTATATTAGTATATGAAATTTTTGGCATACACTAAATGATTTCTTCAACTTCAAGTTGCTACAGGGATTTTTTTGATTATGTGATTGGGTTTGAGACGATTAAGTTTTATGCTATGAGGGTAACCTTGTCCATTGGTTTGTTTCAATTAATACATGTAAAAAACAATAAATACTTGGCATATTATATACTCACTCCGTTATTTAATATATGTCGTTTTAGGGTTGTGCACAAGTATTAAGGTAATGATTGTATAGCATTAACTATAATATCAATTGTCTATATTATCATTGTATTGGAAGAAGAGTTTGTTATTTATTGGACAAAAAATAATGAGAGAACTAAAATTATATTTAATATTTGGGGTAATATTGAAAACTAACCAATTAATGTTTACTTGAAATTTTTAAACGATTTATATTAAGGAATAAAAATATTTCTCTAAAACGACTTATATTAAGGAACGGAGGGAGTACTAAAATAACTCCATGTAATAATTTCTGTCGGTGTCGCTTTATATACAAGTATAGATTACTAAGATATAGAAGGTGTGAAACTTGAATTAATTATGATTATTTGTCTATATATTTTCCCAAATATTTTTTCGCCTTCTTCCCTAGTACTTCTAATGATATTGGTAAATAAAAATAATACTTCTATCTTATCAATAATATACACATGAACGTTGCATATATATGGAAAACTATTTCCTTGTATTAATATTTAGTTCTTATGACAATTTGTTCTACTATATTAAAATCTAATAGTAATATAGAAAAATAAAATGAGAAACGTAGCTTAAAATAAATAAATTACATCTTTATAAACATACAATTTCAATACGTTACTATACATATAAATATGTAAACATATATAGATTAATAGCGAGAACGTTACCTCCAATTCTTACCAAAATATGCTATACCTCCCTTGCTAATTAATATTTCATTTCCTTTAAAAAATTATTAGTTTAATTCGTGTTGAAAATAGATTTTATGGTTGCATATAGAATTTAGTGAAATACAATAGCCCAAAGATGTTATTCTATTATTTTGTTCTTTCGTTTTCATCCCATTTGCAATATAATCAATGTAGAATCACATACATACATGCATACGATGGGAAAATAAAAATAAAACTTATTTGGTTTCATGTATGTAAATTTACCCACATTGATCTGTGCTATGACAACATCACTAACATATTACCATGTCCCATTTCTCTGTCTCAATTTCCAAGTGAGAGACCTTATGGTGTGTATTTTATATCATTTTTATTCTCTTACACCTTTATATTGTTCATCTATATACATAATGTAACAAAAATGTAACACATGCAACTCCCATCTACTAGTGGTATATTATGGAGTTATAAATTCCATAATAATAAAACAATAAGGGAAGGTAAAAGCTATATTTCGACTATATTCAACGAATTATTATAGAAGAATTGTATAGACAAAATAAGGGTATTAATTTTTATAGAACTTTTTTATTGTGGTCTATATTTTAAAAGTGAATGATATAATATTTAAAATTTTGAGTCATTTTGGCTGTGGAAGGGAGGAAGGTAATGTAAGTAATCTAACTTAAGAGTATCATTTAGATATCTAAGCTGAAGTATGCATTATTTTAGTTATATATATTAAAAAGAAAGTCACTATAGGAGCAACTTTTGTTGTAGGAAACAATACATTAAGTAACAAGGTTCATTTCTGTCAGTGGGGAAGCTAGGATTTTAATTTATTAGGGTTAAAATTTTGTGATGTTATAAATAATTTAATTTTATATTTTTTTTATCAGTTTTATATATAAAACATGTATTTTGTTATAATTAATATTGTTAATATAATAAGTAATAACATTATATATATATATATATATACACTCCTTATTGACCCTTAATACGTCTTTCTAATAACAAATTTATTAATAAATATTTAAATTTCTTATGTTATAAAAATAATATAAATTAAATTAATATTTATTTTAAAAATATTAGAGAAAGAAGCATACATGAAGGAGTAGAAATAGTATAGAATTGAGAAAGTTATAAAAAATTCTATTTGACCCCGTATATTAAAAAATTTATAAAATTTCAATAAGATCAATTTATTCATTACACTTAAATATCTTCTAAATTTATCATATATTATAAAATAAATTTCTTTTCCAATGAAATCAATTGACCCCACCCCTTGACTGTGGCTTCGCCCCTGTTTTCAGTCATGTTTCATAGATTGCGACAAATATATTTTCCTTTTTTTTAGTGACCACTGATTTGCGACAATACTTGAAAACAAAATTGTGATGAGATCCTTTTTTTTTTGTTATATTTTTTGTCTGAAATCCCTTTGAAGTGTCCCTTTTAAATGTTTTCTGGTACGATCGGAATGGTTATGCATGCATGGTTGATATTTTTACATGATTTTTTGATATTTTTATATGAAAAGTGTAGCTATAGAGATATATAACGACGGAAAAAACCGCTGTTAAAGAATTTATAACGACGATTTTCATGTGGAAATATTAATTTCCTATTTAGAATTTCACCTTTACAATAGATAAAGAGAACTGATATTTTCACATAAAAAATTGATATTTTCACATAATTTCTCTCACATGAATAGTGAGTGAGTCCCACATCCATATTGTGAGAGAGACTCGTTTGAAAATATAATTTTAACATGTGAAAATATCAGTTTCCTAGATAAACCATGCCGTAAAACTACATAAAATTAAATTCTTATCAAAAATAAAAACAAAAGAAAATACTTGGATTTTTTTTGCAGATCAAAGTAGTTTTTTACTATAATTATTCATACACAACAAGGCCAGAGTGCCATAAACTTTTGCTACATGGACATTATTCAAGATACTAAAGGTTGGCATCATAGTACTAATTAGCTAACCCCAGCACTCGTAACTATTTTACATAGATAATACTCCCAAAAGCATTAATTAAACAAGACAGTAGTCCATTTTGTAGCCGTTCCATTTGTGCTATATTATAGAATTGGTCCTCGGATCCGCAATTTTCATTTTAGAAGGTAGTGTTACGAATTTGAGGCGGTAGTCATCAGTAGCGTCATCGGTAGGGCAATCTACGAACCTTGTTGCTTGTTGGTTCATGCATACATTAATATCCGTAAGCACATATTCTGAGTTTTCGTTTTTGGTGAAATCGATTTCTGGCACAGCATTCAAGTGCTTTTTGATTGCTTCTTTTATCATTTTAGGACGATAAAGGTCGTTATTCGGGTGAATCCCTACACATTTTTGAATAGTAATCTCATCAAACTCACATTATCATTTTACTTAGGAAGCAATGAACCAAATTAAAGACTATTTAATTATATATGAATGGGTATGTTTACCTTCCTGGTTTAGTAGCCCAATTATATCAAATGCTTTTCTAAAAGCAAGCGCCGTTCTAAAATAATCAGTCTGCTTCAACAATGCTTCTGAACACCTTCCATGTTTCTTCCACTCGTATTCCCAGAATTGTACGTCCTCGGTGTTAGTTTCATGACTCGGCCATGCAAGATGCATTTCTGCTCGAAAGTCCGATACCTTTAATTTTCAAAATGAAGGAGGAGAGATATTAGTTTAACATATGTGAGTATGTATGGATATATTGCATGTACACTTTCATTTTTTTATCAAACAAACTTATGACTTATCCAACTCTTCAAGATATATATAAATGTTTCCACAAAAAAAACATATTTAATAGACAATAGAGCAAGAATTTTAAGTAGTAAATTAAATGCAGACCGAGAGAACTCACAGAGTTAACATCAAAGGCAGTTCCGTCACAATATAACCCTGGGGTCCCCTTCTCGTTATAGGGATAAAGGCCGTGAATGGTAAATGTGTTGAGGAGAGACTTTGTATCACAGGCATTGGTGACCTCGCAAAATCCAGCTGGCCATTGAAGCCTTAGGGCAAACATTGCCCATGGATAATCTGATCGAGCATTCCCACCCCAAGAGAAAATGCTCAAGCTCACTATAATGATGCTGATAATATATATTGCCCTCATGATCTCTTCAAACTTCAACAACTTTTTCTTAAGAAATGAAGTGTGTGTTTTCTGTGATCTCTAGACTTCCATGCATACCCTTTTATAGCCTCCAGTTCTTTTTTAATTATAATAAGAAAAACTGATAAAATATTTTTATTTATATTTTTGTGTGTTAATTTATCCGTAAAGCTTTCTGGCATGAAACCATGGGCGGAGCCCGGGGGACCGAGGAGGGTCATATGACCCCACCAAAATTCTACATATGCTGCATATATTAATAGTGAATAGCATACATATATTAATAGTCAATATATATATATATATATATATATATATATATATATATATATATATATATATATATATGTATATGTATCATAATAATAGTAGTTTATAATGATAGTCTAAAATTTATTACATGCGTTCCATAAATTAAAAAATAGATTAAATTTTATTTTACAATGAAATTCGAATAAAAGAACCTAAAATACAATCAAATCTAGGTCGCTACTTGAGATTAAGAATGATCACAAAAACCAAGTTCTTTATTTACTAAATTATTTTCTACAAACATTTTATATTTTTAAACATCTTTGATTTACTTCAGAGACTCCCCTTTGTTGATTTCTTTCTTGATTAATTTTCTTTGTTCTATATAGAAAATTGATATTTTCATATAAAAAATAATATTTCTACATGAATTCCTCTCAAGTATTTCTACATGAAATAAAAAAATAATATTTCTACATAAATTTTAATATTGACCAAAATTTCTGAGACGTTTTCAAACTATGCAGAGTCGCGGGATACAGTTGTATCCTCTCAGTCGTACAGCCGAAAAAAACATTTCAAGCATTAATAAATAATTTTTTTATTAATATATTTTGAACCTTTTTAAAAACGTTGTGATTCCGCTTGTTTTTGAAAAATATCCATTGTATTGTCACCTGTCACACTCTTAGCTGCTACTCCATTGGTTTTTGTGAAACCTAATTAGCTTTAACACATAAAGCCAATTAGGTTAATTAAATTACCCGCCTATTCCACTTGGTTGCCTTTGTCTTCGTGGTATAGAAGGAGGAGTTAATTGTAAATTTTTTTATATTAATTTTAAAGCAATTAACTAGTTTTGCGTACACTAACATGGACAACAAAAAAATGACTTAAATATATATATTTTTAAAAAGTCAAGAGAGTTATTGCTTATAAATATATGTTTAAACCTGTAATTCAATAATGTGATCCGCATGTGACTAATTTAAGTGAAAATTTTTATTTTTCTTTTTTATCAATAAAATGAAATTCATTAATACCCAAAACATGATTATAAAAGTGGAAAAATCCATACTCTTTGGACAGTACCACTAGACTTGCAAAATACCAAAAAAAAAAGACACTCAAGTTAAACATAAGCAGCTAATAACATAAGTTCTAACAAACAATGAATGATAAGACCCAAATTACCTTCAATCACACACTCATGCAGAAAAAGGACAATGACAACGTTTTTTCTCAGCACCGTTTAATGTGCGTAGAGCAGTAGTGTTTGGATAATGATAAATAAAACGACAATAGAGAGAAATTTTTTCGATTATTAAATTTCTCACTTGATTTTTTGTTCCATTTCCCATTATAAAAGTCATTATTATTATTATTTTGGATAGTACAATATTAAATGTCCACTTTCTTTTAATAATAAAATTTTTACATATTTTTTCCTATTATACCCGTAGCATTAAATATATCATACTTTTCTTATTCTAATTTTCTCTCCATATTTAATAAATATGAAGTGAGAATATTTTGAATTGAATAGTTAGAAAGTCACTCTCTTACCTATATTAAAAATAATTAATAATATATAATTATGGACAATTTCGTCATTTTATTCTTCTTCTTAATATGTGTGAAAAGTCTTAATAATTATTATGCTACTTTAGTAGTTGATAGAAACGTAATTCATACATTTAATTATCCCTAGTTTTGTCTTTTTAATTATATTAGTTTATTAAATTAATATGTTTTATTTTATTTTGTAGGATTTAATATTTATTGCAATAAAGTCAAAATCTTGGTGATCAAACAATATTTAATGCTCTTATTCATATAAGGATTGTCCAAGAAGAATCTGACAAGGAGAAGAAAAGAGGTGGAATAATCTTAGTGCAATTCAAATCCAACAAGAGAAAGAAAAGTCTATCTAAAAGATCTTTTTGAAGTTGATTGCTACTAGGAAGTTGAATTCTACATAGAAAGGGAATGATCAAAGTGTCCAAGTTCAATGAATCTAAATTAGGGTTCAAAGTTATTTTTCCTATAAATAGGCCTCTTGTTTGAGAGAAAAAGACACCACTTATTATTTTCTTTTTCTCAGTTTTTCACTAGTGTAGGAGGGAATTAAGTATTGTATTACTTTAGGTTAGGAGTAGGAGTAAATTAAATTATGTTTCAACGCTTGTTGGAGGATCGTGAATGAAGGGAGTTTTCTTATTTATTTTCAATCTTCTACTTCTTCTTTATTTTAGTTAATTTATTTATTTTCATGTCTAGTTAATTTCTTTAATCTAGGATGAAGATGAAATTAAATAATTATTCCTAATAATATTTTTTATCTCTTCTATTATTTATGCTTTTATGTTTAATTGATTTCGCCTTCATGTTTCGTTATTGAAATACATTCGTTTTATAGTTCTTATGTGATTTTAAATTAATTAAGAGGTTTTGATAGATTATTGTTAAGATATGAGTTTTTCATAATCCATGCTTGCTCAAAGAAGTTTTGATGGGTTATAGTTAATCCTTAAATTTTCATAGTCTATGCTTGCCCACGTTAATTGTAAATTACTAAATTAAAGGGAAGAGAGATCAAAATCATAATTTGAGTTATAAAAATAGAAGAGATTGAATTATATGTTATGTTTATTATTTAGTGGATTCAGATTCCTAGATTGCATTCTCGTTAATTGTTTTCATATTCTAGTTAATTAATTCTCAATCTTTATTTCTAATTCGCCTAAAATAAATATTAAGGAAACATTAAAATTAATCTAGTCTCTGTGGGTTCGACCTGTACTTGTCAGTTCTTCAATTAGACACTGTGCACTTGCAGTACATATTTTTATCACATCAGTAGTGTATATATTTATTTTCACATTTGCATGATTAATTTTATTGTGATAACTTATTTGATAATATATATTAATTTCCCTAAATATAATGAGGTATGGTTGAGAAAATTAGTAATATTTTCCTTTTTAAATAAAGGTAGAAGGATTAACTTTGTGATAAAATATATTTCCTCCAATCACAAAAAGAGTTTTATTTTAAAAAATTTATATAAGTTTACAAAAATTTTAACATTTATTTAATTAACATAAGCTTTTTTAAAAAATAATAATACTTTAATGTAGTTTATAATGAGTACTATTGTAATAATAAATTATGTGGATTAGAACTATATAATTATGACTTATGTGGGTTAAAATCATATAGTTATGAGTTAAATATAAATAAACTCATATTTCAACTTTCAAGCTTACCATTATTTAGATAAATTAAATAAATTACTTTAAATTTATTTTTTATATCTTCCTTTTAACTTTTCTCTCTAAAACTTTTATACTCTCTCTCTCTAAAATTTAATTACTTGTGGTATTTCTAAGTTTTTTGTTAGACAAAATTAACCTTTTTTTTCAAACTTATGCATCAATTAAACCTAAGAATTAATTAATCCAAAACCAGAAATTTATCAACGTCAATGAGAAGAAAAATACCTAACACATAATTATCGTAGAAGAGAATAAGTGTCTTAGCACTAGTTTTAACTTATGTACGAAACATACTTAGAAAGCACATTTATTTAGAAAAGTCACTTCATCACAAAATAACATTTTTTTTCTTGTCCTTTCTTTAATTACCAAATATTGTGTATAAGTATTTTTATAGTTGCATTCTATCTTGTACTCTTAAAAAGAGTTTAATTTGTATTTTCTTTTAGGAAAAAAAAATTGTCTTCGTTCTAAAATTAGAAATACATTTTGACTTTTTAAAATTAATTAGGAAAATTCTAAAACTCCAAATTGATATAATTTCGTTTAAGTTTTAAAAACAACAAAGATGATAATTAGTAGTGCTTTATAATTAGTTTACAATTGTTATATTTGTTTTTATTAAAACTAAATAAATTCATATCAATTTTAAATTTTAGAATTTCGTAAATTAACTCGAAAAAGTCAAAATATATATCTAATTTTGGAACGAGAGAGTAATATTTTTATTGATCTTAGTATATAATGACATGATGACATAATAATTTTACTATTATATTATTATTTTTAAATTAATTTTTTTTTAATTAAACATAAAATAAGTATAAATTCGTTCAATCAAAGTAGTAACAACCACCTTGATAGACACAGAACTGTACATGAAAAGAAAAGAAATCAAAACAAGACGATTCAGTATATTGCATGACAGACATATTTGAATTCACATCCCATGAACCTCATTTCTTTACATATTCCAATATCTTGCGAATTCTGGAATACCTTTACATGTGCAGAAATCAAGTAGGTAAAAATTAGTTAACTAGTTTGGGTGTATTTTTTTTTTATGAAAAATATGGGTTCAAATTTAAACCAAATCAAAGAATTTAAAATAATTAACCAAGTCAAATGATTATAGTTAATATAAGTTGACCCATTAATTTATAAATTAAATTGTCAGGTCTAGTTCTACGTGTTCTTCTCCTATTTATGTATACAGATAAAATGAATTATTACGAATCAATAATTACAATTAGTATCAGAACTTCACCAAATGAAGTTAATTTTTATATATATAAAAATAATTTATTGAGGGATCGAATTAATTTATTTCTCCTATGATACGATTATATCTTTTAAACGTACGGAAGTTAAATAATTTTGTTAAACCCATCATGACATTACTGTTTAACTTCCACCGTACTGTTGTTTGAAATTTGTCATTACCAATCAAAAAGTCACTTTGATTGTTATAATATGAATTCATGTAATCCGTCCATGTGTATCGATCTGGATAATGCAATCACGTGATGATGTCTAGCAATTTGGCTTAGTAATTTACATGCATACTTTTTGGCTTAAAAACTTGAGTAACCAAATTAAACAACAAGCTTTATGGCCCATTCATGACAATGAAATTGTCAGCTTGTAGCTGCATTAATTTGCAAATTCATATATGTCCAGCATATATGATTTTGATACAGCTACAAATTCATATTTGTTTAATTTGTAGCTGTATCAATTTATATTTGTCCAGCATATATGATTTTGAGAATCTATTGCTGCTTCACAGTTTGGTTTGTGTTTTTGTTGGCCGAATTATATGTCGTAATTAATTTAATATAATCTATTCTATGAATTTACATGGGTATATATATATATATATGTAGATTATATGATAATTTGGCACGGATGATACAATGTTCGCCATAAGTTGGACTGGCTGCTTAAAGCTATGGATAGTTATTGGAATAATGATCTATATGTTATGGCTATATTTATTTATATGATTAAAAATGCAACTATTATTTTAAGCACGTATCTATATAGTCATGTTTATATATTTTGCATTGTTAGTGCATAAAATATAATTATACGCACGCGGAAGTATGTTATAAATTGTATTTAATTAATTTTTTTTTGCAATTTCAAGAATCATTTTAAGATATTATTAATTGGGGAAGGTTTAAAATCAGCCCGATGAAAACAAATAAACTTTTAATTTGGTCTTCAAGTTCCAATTCTTCATTATTCACAAATGCAAGTTACTTGGTGTTTGTAGCACTCCAAAAATGATCCATCAAGAGAATATAAAGATGAAAAATGATTAATTTAGGGTTATAAAAAATCCTAGAGTGATTAGTCCTTTTTCTCTAGATCTTTCCTAACCTATTTAGATTTGAGAATGAATAATTGTAGTAAACCCTACTTCATAATAAAGTCTCTCCTTATATAGACAACTCATTTTAGAGTTTTAATCTAATTTCTAAGCTATTTAGGAACTAGAGTATTTATAACATAATAATAATAAGAAGAAGAAGAATACATCATATTAATTTATAATTAGTATTTCTTAAATAATTTATTATAAATATTAAAATATTTAATTTGTTTCATCATGGTACAAATTAAATATGTTTATTTTATTTTTATTTGGGTCAATTACTTTTAAATCAATATTTTTATGATATAACCATTTAGGTTCACTATTATGATGGTAGTAGAATAAATAAAATTAGAATGGTTCTAATTTTATTTAAACAAATTAAACTCTTTTCATTCTTGTAAATAATTAATAAAATTAATTATATTTATTTTACATCATGAGTGACAGCTTTTAGCATATCATGATCGACTATCCGAATAATATGAAATCAACGTTTAACCACAAAAAAAAACTATTCAGTAAATAATTATCGTACAATTAAATTATTCTATCATATAATATATCAATCAAATATGACTTAAATATATTATTAAAAAGTTAAAAGAGTTATTGCTTATAAATATATGTTTAAACCCGGTGGCGGACCTAGGTTAGGGGTAGTATGGTCAATTGACCCAACTAAATTTTTAGGGATAAAAATAGAATAAAATTCTAGGGTGTTTAATAAAAAATTTAAAGTTTAAATTGAAAAATACTATCTCTGTTTCAAAATTAGAGATACATTTTGATTTTATATATAAAGTCAATTCGCGAAATCCTAAAATTCAAAATTTATATGAAGTTATTTAGTTTTAATACAACATATATAACAATAAACTAACTATAAAATACTAATTATTATCTTTGTTGTTTTCAAAACTTGAACGAAATTTTATCAATTCAAGTTGAGTTTTAGGAATTAACTTTAAAAGGTCAAAATGTATATCTAATTTTAGATTGTAGGTAGTATTAAATTCTTCAAAGTTCATATCTTATACTACATTGGCCATTACAATACTTTTTGTCTCTCCGTTTCCTGTCTAGCAGCTTGGTCTAATTCTTTTCACTAATTCGACTTTAGAGAAAATTCGATATGTTGTATTTTTTTATTTATAATTTTATAAATTTAGCAATTATTTTGTGATTTTTTTTGTAATTACTTGTATTTTTTTTTGTAATTGCTTGTGGATTTTTGTAACTAATAAAAATGAGACTATCATACAATAATTTTAAATAAAAATTTTTGAAAAATGTTACCATAAATAATATTTAGCCATTATTTTTGTCACGTAATACTCACATACACACACATGCATATTGTGGGACCCCGCCTGACATGTTGGATCTATAAATATTCATATGTATATATATATGAGTATTATGTAATTTTTTTTATATAATAGTAACATTATTTATATTCGTCTCTGTTAAAACCCGTAATTCAATAATGTGATCCGCATGTGACAAATTTGAGTGAATTTTTTTTCCATTTTTATCTATAAAATGAAATTCATTAATATCCAAAACATGATTATAAAAGTGGAAAAAAAATCCATAATCTTTGGACTGTGCCACAAGAATTTCAAAAGCAAAAAGTCTTGGCGGACAGGTCTAATGGACAGCATGTAACGGTATAACCCTATTTTGTATATGTATTCAAATTAGGAACAATTACATTTTATAGTACATTTAAAAACATAATTACAACAAAAGTGCATTCATTAAATATTTACACAATTAATGCAAATGAAATACTTAATTACAAAAAGAGTGTAATCTTATCCCTTTAATTATGCACACGATTTTATCCCCCATTTCTCCCATAATTTTCTCCTCATCTCTCTCACGATTTTCTCCCACTCCATTTCTGTTTCCCTTCTTCTTCTCCTCCCTCCGCCTCCTCCTCCTGTCCAACCCCTCCCCACCCTCCGCCTCCCCTCCTCCCTCCTCCCGCCACCACCTCCCTCTCCTCCCGCCCCTTTCTCCTCCTACTGTCGCCCCCTCCCCCTCCCCCTCCCCCTCCCCCTCCCTTTGCCTTCCCCCTCCTCCCGCCCCCACCTCACCACCTCCCCTCCCCTCCCCCCGCCCCGCCTCGCCTCGCCTCGCCTCGCCTCGCCTCCCCTTCCTCCCCGCATCTCCCTCATCACGCCTCCATTTCTCCTCCCCCTCTTCCCGCCCCCTTTCTCCTCCACCCTCCTCTTCCGCCCCTCCCTCTCTTCGATCCATCTGCCTCCCACCGCCACCGGTTCATTTATTATTTTCACCGGTAACAAAATCATCCGATAAGGTAACCAATTCAGTTTTATTAGGTTACTAATTTATTTTAGATATGATGCAGTTGGTAATCAAACTTCATGTAGTTGGTTACCAAATCATTTGATAAGGTAACCAACTCAGTTTTATTAGCTTACTAATATATTTTGAATGTGATGCAGTTGGTAACCAAAATTTATGCAGTTGGTTACTAAACCTTCCAATAAGGTAACCAATTTAGTTTTATTGGGTTACTAATTTATTTTGGATGTGATGCAGTTGGTAACCAAATTTCATATAGTTGGTAACCAAATTTCATATAGTTGGTTACCAAACCATTTGATAAAGTAACCAATTCAGTTTTATTTGATTACCAATTTTATTTTAAATGAGATGCTGTTACTAGTCAAAATTCGTATAAAGGTAACCATTTCAATTTTTGTGGGTAACCAAATCGTCAAAAGAAATTCAGAATAGCAACTCCGGCGGCGGCGGCGGCTGCGATGTGGCGGCGGCAGCGGTGGCGGCGAGAGAGGAGGATGATGAACATTAGCTCCTTCATAATTTTTTATTTTTAATTTTTTCATTTTGATTTGAATTTTGAACTATTGATTTGAAATTTTTGTTAGAGAAAAGATTTGAATTTGAATTTGAATTTGAATTATTAGTTATCCTTGATTTTAGGTTTCTTTATTAATGTGAATTGTACTATTTTTGTAATATGAGTCCTAATTACACTTTTTTGTAATTATTTAGTTGATGCACTTTTCTTGTAATTACTTTCTATTTGTTGTATACTTATGTAAAGGACCCTTCAAATTATAGGTAAAAATATTGTATTTTATTAAAATTTCGATTAGAATAAATATTATACATTTTTTGAGAGTTGCAAGAAAAGCGAAAAAAAGAAATTCAAAATGTTCAATTTTTCGATCCAATAATCCGGTCCTGTATAAGGACTCTTACAAAAGAGTACTTTTACAAGGACATTTTTGTTAGACCGAATTATTGGAGATGTCTATTTTTTGCATAACTCTCGGCCGATCGGATGTGGCGACCGGACCCAGCGACCGGTCCAAATTTTTTTTTTAAAAAATATCTCCCAAATAATTTATAAGATTTATTGAAACTGGAATTTTTACAGAATAAAGTATTTTAGATGTCATTTGGATACATGTAAAAAATATGTCTGTACTACATATTCAAAATTATTTATTACAGTGTACTACATCCTATTTATTTAGTGTTTTATTTATTTATTTATTTATTTAGTGTTTTATTTATTTATTTAGTGTAATACATCCAATTTATTTATTCAAAAATTAGTGTTTTTATTTAGTGTTTTACAATAAAAGATTTATTGTAAAAGTGTTTAGGATGTCATTTGAATTTTGTACTACAGACATATTTTTTACATGTATCCAAATGACATTCAAAATATTTTATTCTGTAAAAATTTCAGTTCCAATAAATCTTATAAATTATTTGGGAGATATTTTAAAAAATAAATAAATAAAAATTTGGACCAGTCGCTGGGTCTAGTCGCCACATCCGGTCGGCGTAGAATAACTCCTATTTTTTTTTTCTTTTGAATCTCAAAAAATTTATAATAATTATTTTAACTCAAATTTTTACAGAATTCAGTGATTTATATGTAATTTGGATATATATAAAAAACAGGGATTACACAGACTGTACAACTTTATTTTTTATATGTTTTCAAATTACATTTAAATCACTGAATTTTATAAAAAATTTAATTAAAATAAATATTATAATTTTTTTGGGATTTAAAAATAAATAAATTAGATATGCCTAATAATCCAGTCCAAAAAAATGTCTGGCTAGACTTATTGATTACAAAATACCAAAAAGAAAAAAGAAAAGCTCAAGTTAAACATGAGCAGATAAGTTCTAACAAACAATGATAAGACTTAATTTACCTGCTATCAGACATTCATGCAGAAAAAGAACAATGAAAATGTAAAAGGACAATGAAAAAAATAAAACACTGCATTTCTCAGCAACTTTTAATGTAGCAGTAGTGTTTGGATAATGATAAATAAAACGAAAATGATGAGAGAGAGAGAGAGAGAGAGAGAGAGAGAGAGAGATTTGTTCAATTATTAACTTTTAATGAGTGTAGAAATGGAAAAACTCTCCATAAATTAAATAATAAATCAAGCCAAATAAGTAATTATCACTTTAAACACCAAGTAATTTTTTAAATAAGGAATTGACATCTCATGTACTTTTTTAGAAATTAACTTGTGTAATTTTATCAATTCAATATGAAAACGTGAGAACATTTTTTTAAATTTTAACTTTAAAATAAGCTTTTTTGTATATATATCACTGTAAATTTAAAACTCCTTTTTTAAATATGATTACATGGATTAATTCAACTAAATTTATTTTAAAACATCATATAATGATTTATACATACTACCTAACACATATAAATCACTTTCTCATGCATTAATCACAAAAATTCATTTACAGAGAACTTAGAATCAACTTTCATGAAGTACTCAAGAACATAAATTAAAGCATAAAAGTAAGAATTTACCCTTGATTTCTTGTTTAGATTAAACAAGATGATAGAAACTCCTCTTTAATTCTCCAAATCTTCTTCTGAAAAATCAATTTCTCTCAATCTCTCTCTCCCTTTTCTCTATTTAGTTTTCAGACTAATGTTTTTCAAATAACCAACATATATGTATATAATATAACTGGTTTATACATGAATATCAGTTAAGCACATCATGACTCAACTGATCTCATGTTCTCAAGGCCATGTTTGGTTAGCTCATAAAAGGCTCCTTTCAATTTATTCTTTTTTTTTTCTTCTTATTATATGATACAAAATGTCACACTTTAATTAATCAAATTACATTATTTAAATTCAATTAAATTAAAGCCAATATCACTCATTAAATCAATTACCACATAATTAAATTTTTATTTATTAATTATAAACAAATTATCAAATCTCTAATTAAATATTAAATTTAATAGAACCACTTTATATTTATTTAACAACTCATTTAATTAATAATCTCAATTAAATTCATACTTTGAACTATAAAATTGTCCAATCATTAATTTAATTAATATATTGTATTTAATTAAATTAATCTACAACGTTTCCATCAAATATTTATTTAACTCAATAAATAAATCAAAAAAATATTTATTTAATTCAATAAATATTTAAAATTGAATACAAAAATCTCGTTCATTACATGTACTACTAGTAGGGGGATTCTAAGACTCGACACATAGTCTCAACTCCTCATCTCGAGATAAATCAATATGGGGGGTGGGGATGGTGGAATCTAATTGCTTAGAATCACCCCTAGCAGCCTCTAATTCAGCTATACGCTGGTTCCGAAGCTTCTAAAATCGGTTCTGTAATTTATATTGTATACGTGAGCTAATTATATCATTTTATTTTATTTTGTGAATATGAGATTAGTAAAAAGTAAGATTAGTTTTACCCGTATAGCTAATGAAGCCTAAGACAAATCACGCTCTTCCTTAGGCGTGTGGGCCATATCCCAGAACTCCTAATATGGACAGAGCTATTCCCAAGGTCATCCATATGGCCTAATAAAATCGTATTTAAATAGTTAATAATTATTCGTGTGAGAATTTGATAACTAAACATCTAATACGTTACACTTACCTTCTTCAGGGAACCCATGTGATGATGGAGAATATACGAGTAGAACCGACTTTAATTGATAAAGTTAAAGCTGCTCAAGCTACAGATCTGGAGCTGATGCGTATTAGAAAGAAAGTGCAATAAGGTGTTATGCCGGAAGCAAGAATCGATGAAGAAGAAATACTTCGAGTCAACTCCAGACTTTGTGTTCCTAATGACCCTAATTTAAAGTATAAAATCATGATGGAAGCGCACAACACACCATTTGTAATCCATCCTGGGAGTACCAAAATGTATCGTGATCTTCGTCATACATTTTGGTGGAGCAATATGAAGAGAGAGATAACGCTGTTTATCTCAAGGTGTTTAACTTGTCAACAAGTCAAGGCGGAGCATCAAGTACCAAAAGGTCCATTGCAACCACTTGAAATTCTAGAATGGAAGTGGGAGCACATTACCATGGACTTCGTTACTGGTCTTCCCAAGGTTTCTCAAAGCATAGATGCAATTTTGGTCATTGTTGATAGATTGATCAAGTCTACTCATTTCTTACCAATACGAGAAAATTATACACTTGAACGTCTTGCTCGTATGTACATAAACGAATTGTAAGACTGCATGGTATGCCAGTATCCATAATTTCTGTTCGAGACCCAAGATTTACTCCATAATTTTGGCATGGCTCTATTTGAGGCGTTGTATGGAAGAAAGTGTCGTTCTCTAGTATACTGGGATGAGGTGGGTGAAGCAACGTTGTTGGGACCAGAGTTGGTACGTATGACTACGAAAAAGATTCAAACGATCCAGCAACGTATAAAAACCTCACAAGATAGACAAAAGATTTTTGCGGATATTCATCGAAAAGGACTTGGAATTTGATATTGGAGATCATGTGTTGTTATGTGTTACTCCATGGAAAGGAGTTACAAGATTTGGAAAGAGAGGAAAGCTCAATCCTCGATTCATTGGCCCATTTTTAATCCTCGATCGAGTAGGAACTGTGACCTATAGACTCGCTTTACCGCCAAGTATGTCTCGTGTTCATAACGTTTTTCACATATCCATGTTACGTAAATATGTGGAAGACCTGAACCACATTATTGAGTTAGAACCGGACGAAATAGCGAAAGATTTAACGTATAAAGAGGTTCCTGTTAAAATCTTAGATAAGAAGGAGCATATTCTACGCTCCAAGGTTATACCTCAAGTCAAAGTTTTGTGGAGGAAGCACGATGTTGAGGAAATGACATGGGA